>JADBJO010000207.1:656007-666007 GCA_016801955.1 Conus betulinus
ATCATAGTGAATCGATTACAGTCGCAAGCAGATACAGTTAATGCTTAAGAACATGCTGGATTCGACAAAAGCATTGATTACTATTGAACAATCTTTCACCCCTTATAAAATACACTCCAAGACAAGAAGGCACTATGTAGACTCTGGCAACAAGTGCTATGGGCCACAAATGAAGACATTTAACATTAGGCAAAAGCTGATGAACACAGTTGAACTTGACTTTAAAGCGATCTCTGCAGCGCACACAAAAGGTGCTATACGAGAGAGTGGTTTAGTCAGGACTGCCTTCTGCCTCCAGTAATATTTCTGGAACATAGCATGACTAACACACTTAAAGATGATGCCAGCAAGTTTAACGGTGGAGGAAGAACGATCACGAACCTTCGAATTGCATGTGGCAGGCAGTGAACGAGACCACGCCGAGCTTGCTGAAAGTCTGTATGAAACATCAAAGGATATAGCATGGAAATCAACGCCGAGAAGATCAAGCTGATGACTAGACACACCACCACCATCTGTAATAATATGACTAACCATGAACAGAATAATGTAGGCACTGTCCAATTGTTCACCTTGCCTGGGGAAATCGTTAGAACGAGGGATCCCAACGAGAAATCCTCTGAAGGACAGCAGAGACAACCTCAGCATTGCCCAGACAACCCTATGTAGGAAGACAGTGGCATTCCCATAAAACACAAGACCAGGCTTCTGCGTGCGATATTCGCTGTAAAACATGCGAGGTATGAATCCAAGCCATGGAGATGAAGTACCACCACAAAATACTAAACGTCAGACAGAATGATCATGTAAAAAAAAAAAATGAACAAGTGCTTCACGCCATTAAGCAGCAAATTGGACTATATGAAGAAGTACTGACATCAGTAAAAGAAGAAAAACTTTGGTGGTATCCATGTAACCAGATCCAATGGCTTTACTAAAGCAGTCCTTCGGGAACTGTTGAGGGAGGGAAGGAGACGGGGGGGGGGGGGGGGGGGGGGGGGGGGGCATAGAAAGATAGACTGACAGCATTGCAGAATGGAACGCAAAAAACATATGCACAGGCCCAAACTTTGGTACACAAACGACTGAACTGAAGAAGCGTCGTGAACTGTTCTTCGGTGTGGCGCCCAGTGACTTTCCCACGCAGTTAATGAAGTAAAAGAAGAGTCTCATTTCTCCATTAACACGGAAGCAAAACCCATGATAGTCAAGAGACCCCTTCACTGTGTGCCTCAAAGAAAGGTTGTAGCGCTTCGTAAAATGTCACACGGAGACGTGAAGTGGAATTTAATGATCCGTCACACACAACTCATAGCAGACACAGAAAAGGTGTTCTTGGTTTCACACTGAACTGTTATCATTGGTATACATAAAATGGCGGGAGAAGTGTGTTTATGAGCGGGTGGCGGAAATGGAGGAGGGACGGGGGAGGGAGCGCATACATACAAAGATGCATACATTGAGATATATACAGACAGGCAAACAAAATCAGAAATCGACAGACAGACAAATGGACAGATGGACGGATAGGCACGCTAATAGGCAAATAGGCAGAAAGGAATATCTGGTTATATCTGAAAGTCGGAATAACGTTAAAAGGACATTTCCATTTGGTCTGTACAGAAGCCTGGTCTTTAAAACTACGGGACAAACAAATGGAAGTGAAAAAAAAAAAAAAAAAAAAAAAAGAAGTTGCAAATACGAGTATAGTTTTAACATTTGTGATGAAAGTATTTTCGTAGCAAATTCACAAGACATGCGAGTATCAAGTTCAGCATATATACTTTGTGTCACTTAAACAATAAGGCCACCAAGAGTTGTTTCAGTGCTAACTGTGTGTGATTACATAATGTTTCAGTTCTGCCAAGTTTTGTTTAGTGTGCTTTTTTCAGCCAATCTTGATGCACTGCAGCTTTGAACAGTTTGTTGTACATTAAGTATGCGTTTAAAACTAAAACTTGTTTTACTTAAAAAGTCACCGACATAAATTGCCGATTTTTCAATTAATTTAAAGATTCATATTATATTCACTTAAATTTTTGTCTGAAATCAATTTGTCACAGTAACAACAATATAGAAAATAGAATAAAACGTCACCAGAAAAAAAAACATAACAGATGCTTCTTTTTAAATAGATGTTTACCTGCTCAGAGAGAACGAGAGACACTGACACAGAGCCAGAGGAGAGAGAGAGAGACGGAGACAGGACAGACAGACGTAGGCAGGCAGGCAGAGACAAGAGAACCGAAACGAAACGAAGTTTTAGTTAATCAGAGTAATGAGATAAGCAATATACATGCTTTTTCTACCTAGCCCTGAGAGAGAGAGAGAGAGAGAGAGAGAGAGAGAGAGAGAGAGAGAGAGAGAGAGAGAGAGAGAGAGAGAGAGAGAGAGAGATGACGGTTGTCATAGTCATATCTTCTTTTTCTCCTCATACAACAGCTCATTAGGTTCTTCTAATCCTGTCATTTGTGAGCTTGGGCTCAGGTCTGCAAATGTTTCCCTCCTTTCTGAAATGTTGTCAGCCCACCGTTCTTTTTTTTCCCTTTTTGTTTCCATTTGTTTTGTTTCAATCGTCCTCTCGGGTCTCGCTCGCTAAACAGTTTCCTAGACCATTGTTTACCAAATCCATTAGATCTAATAAGTGGCCATTCCAGCGTACCTTTTTGTTCTCAAGTATTGTCTTCATATAGTCCGATGTTTGATGATTTGACATATTTATTCACTGGTGATATGATCAGTATTTTGATGTGTTCTAACTCGCGATTACATTTCATTTCCACGGCTTGGTTTCTTCTTTCTATGCCCGCTCAGATGATCCATGGCTTGCATGCACACAGGAACATGGATTACACCAGTTCATGAGATTCCATCTTCCTGTGTCCTTTACTTGGGTGTCCAGTCCCAAACGGAGGTGAGAATGTCGACCGTTGGTTCAGTGAATAATCCTGTTCTCTCTATGCCAGTCAAAAAGGGTTCTGTCGGTTGGGGCGGTGGGTCCAATAAGGACTAAACTAAACGAGAAAAGAAAAGAACCTCTCGGACATCGTGCCAGTGCTGGCTTTCAGTAGCAAAGAAAGGATCTCGGGCATGAAAAAGCCGCCTCAAAGAACCCAACAGTTTACTGTGCAAAAGCTGTGAAACTGTCGACCCGTTTGCTGTGTAGGCACACCTTCTAACGGATCGGCCTGTTTGACCATTGCTCCACTGCCGTGAGGGGAAGGGTGTAGCGGACTTTGATAGGGTCAGTTGTTTGTCCAGGGGGGTCAGCAGCTGTTAGTTCAAGTATTCTTCACGTCAAGGGGGGTAATTCGTTATCCGTTTCATAGCCGCGACAGCTACAAAGATCATCGATTATTCATAAGGCGAAAAAGAAAACGGTCGTGTGACAAAAGGATCTGCGTTACAACCCCATCTCTTTTATTTTCTGCAGTCTTTTAGGGAAGGCTAACATTTTTTCTTCTATTGTAGTTTTAAAAAAGTCTGTATCTGTAACGGCGAAAACCGTTTTTGTCTCACCAATCGCCAGGCCAACAGTACAGAACAGCTAGTTGAAAATCGCTATGTAGCAGAAAGAAGGGTGGAAAAACACAAAACAGTTTTTGAACTCTTGCTCCCTACAAACAAGACTTTATGCTAAGCTTTGTCGAATGGATTGTCAAGATAACGGGCTCAGCTTTGGTATGAAAAAGAGGTCAAACAAAGGTTTGGAAGATGACAGTTACTCCGGATTCCACTGGCTCTGGAGTCATAAGCCTCGTGTTTGGAGGGACTCGAAGGTGTTAACTGCACGAACCTGTCTGTTCCACTGATAATCCAAATCCAGGCGGTCCGAAGTTCTGAGAATCCAGGGCTCGGTTCGAATTCTAAAACCTCACGTAGCGTTAGCAATCAAAACAATCTTCCCACCCCGTTCTCTCTTCCTTTCATCTCCGCCCCCTCCTACCTCCCCCAAGATCGACAAAAGTTATTGATCATTCTGTTTAGGAATAGTAGCCTACCCACTATGGCGTTTTTGACAGATAGATAAAAAAAAAAAAAAAAAAAAAAATAAAATGACGCTGAAAACCCCACCGATCCTTAGTTTCAAAACTTGCCTGGCTTTATGGAGACCGTTTTTTTTGTTTTAAATCACGTCATTGGGCACAGTATAACGCGACGATTTATCGTAGATTGTCCTGGATCGTAACCAACACATTTTCATGAATCCCTATGCGTTGACGCGTTTGTGTTTGACAGTAATGGCAGATAGTTATTCGACTTTCTTTTCCGCCGGCGTCTTTCAGCAACAACTTGTCGGAAACGTTTTGATCGTGGAACGACCCCGGGAAACCTTTTAGTTGTGTGTACGGAAGGCTTTAAGCTGTGGACTGAGTTGCCGTTATTCAGTCTTTGTGTGGCGGCGCTTTCAACGTTGCTAAGTGATGATGGAATGGACGTGGTCACATCTAGTTTCTGTTTGGCATAATAGGTTCGGAAAATTACGCAGATCGGGAGACGGTTAACGTTGTGTGCGGAACTCTCTCTCTCTCTCTCTGTATGTGTGTCTGTCTGTCTGTCTGACTGTCTGTCTGTCTGTCTGTCTGTCTGTCTGTCTCTCTCTCTCTCTCTCTCTCTCTGTCATATCTTATTAAGGATAGTGAAATTTAAGATAATGCATTATAAGAGATATATGAATGAATATTATCATTCATCGCATGTGGAAGAGATCAGTAAGGTACGATGTCATCATTTGACTGAGTGGATGGTCGAGTCAGTCTTACGTGTTGTTTTTTTTTTTTTTTTTTTTAACTTACTGCATTACTCCTGTGCGTGAGGACATAAGAAAAAGTTACGAATTTATTTGTTTTTGTTAACCTTTGATTTGATACATACTAGGAACGAATGTGTCTGTTCGTTTGCAGGAAAGGAAGAGGAAATGTTATTATTCTGTTACCCCCTCCCCCCTTGTCGAAAGACCTCTTTGGTAATGACAAATAAATATCAAAGTATAACTCTCTCTCTCTCTCTCTCTCTCTCTCTCTCTCTCTCTCTCTCTCTCTCTCTCTCTCTCTCTCTCTGTCTCTCTCTCTCTCTCTCTCTCTCTCTCTCTCTCTCTCTCTCTCTCTCTCCAATGAAACTGAAACTAAAAACGTTTTTTTCTCTCTTCATACTCACCCCTAACCTTCCCCCCTCCCCCCGCCCCCGACTCTTTTCTCTCACTCCCTTCCTTCTGTCTCTTTCTATATGCGAGTGTGTGTGCACAGAGAGAGAGAGAGAGAGAGAGAGAGAGCGAACGAGCGAGAGAGAGAGAGAGAGAGAGAGAGAGAGAGAGAGAGAGAGAGAGAGATCAACTGCACGCATGTAGAAAACACACTCTGGTACGAAGATTATTAGGCAAATTATATAGAACGACTAAATGTTTCACTGAAAACAAACGGAAACGGTGTACAGAAAAGAAAAGGACACAAAAGTGTGCCAGAGTTAACCTTCATAACTGATAACTGTTATTTCTGTCATCATCATCATCATCATCGTCTTCATCGACACCGTCCTCATCGTCATTATCATCTTTCACAATCATTTTAAATTGTCGTCACTGTCATTGTTGTTGCTGTCATCAATTTTATGACAATGACAATTGTGATGATGAAGATGGTAATAGTAATAGCCGTCGTCGTCATCGTCTTGTTGACACATTTCTAGTTATTTCTCATGAGTCTTCAAAGCATGTTAAAAGTGGGCTCTACAATCCAGTCACCATGGACACAAATCTTTTTCGTTGGTCGCCATTAACAATCACTTCTGTCCCCACGACCAATCAGGATCGGGTGTCGCTGGAAGAGATCTGTGCGTGATGCCTCATAATCATTTGCAGGCGGATATAATTCATATGAAGTGCATGCTCCTGTTTAAACCAAAACACAAAACAAAACTTGGACGGGAACGTCTGTTTCTGACCCTCTAATACAAGAGAATGTCGCTCGTACGCAGTGTGTGTGTGTGTGTGTGTGTGTGTGTGTGTGTGTGTGTGTGTGTGTGTGTGTGTATGTAAACAAAAAAACTGTCGTGTAAAAGATGTTAAAAACAAAAAAGCATGAATCCCGTGTTTGTGTGTGTGTGAGTCAGTACAACCATGAGTTAATCTGACAATGCGTGCGTGCGTTTGCAGTGCGTGCGTGTGTGCGTGTGTAATCAACAAAACAAAACAAAACGCGCGCTTGTGTGTAAACAAACAAAGAAAAAAAAAAAACACGAACCGTGTTTGCTGTAATAGTTCAAACAGTACTTAAAGCAGTTCCTTCCCTTGCCTCAAGCATTTCTGAATGTCAGCTTTGCAGGTTTTTTAATTTAGGGATTCCGTCTTTCCATCAGAGAAATGTGCGTGTTTATCTAAGCCTGCAGCAATCACTGTGCGCAAGAAAAATATTCATATGATTTAAGTTTGGGTTTTAATTTAAATGTAGGCTACATTTTCTTGTTTTCCTTACGGAAAAAAAGAATTTTGGTCTACTTTTCACCATCCACATCAACAATGTGAGACAGTTGTCTCCTCCTTGTCTTTCTTTTTTTTTTTTTTCATTCATTGACATTCATTTGACAGGAAAGACATCGAAATCGAACAGTTCTTTCATTTATTGAGAGTTCTTATATGGCACCTATCCTCGGTTACAGATCTTGCTCTAAGTGCGTTACAATCCACACTCTCGTTCACACAATGGGCTGCCTACCTAGGTAGAGCAGACTGAGTGCTGCCTGCTGGCGCTACTTTCCGTCGTTCCTCGTGTCATTCAGTCAATTATCGGCCATACAGCTGGGTACTCATTCCTTCGATTTTTGTCGAAGGAATGCATGCTATGTGTGTACGTGTCATCCGCATCAACGGCCGAAAGAGCGTTCTTTTCCGAAAATTCGTAATGGGATTGTACGCGTGTGTCAAGATAAGCTCGCGTTCATATACGGAGCTTCTTCCTGTAATCCTAGTTGTGGAACTTTTCAGGAAATAAAGACAGAAGAAGTGTTAGCTTCGATGGATCCCACCCCCACACCCCCACCACGCCACCCCTTACCCCCTGTACCGAAACGGCCCACTGGAGATTCGAAAACACCAGGATCACGAGTCTGGCGCTCTACCAACTGAGCTATTCGCTGCTCCACCTTCTCTCTCTCTCTCTCTCTCTCTCTCTCTCTCTCTCTCTCTCTCTCTCTCTCAACTCGTTCAGCAAGTTATGATATCTGATTATGTCAAAAAAGCTAAAAACTTTACGCACAATCTCTATCGCCGACACTGTATGATCGAGTGGTAACTCCTATTCATCAAGTTCATACATACAGAAAAATCGAACCCTCAAGATCAGAGATCAAAACAGCCACTCGGGATGAATGGAGGAGCATGAAAAGGAATATGAACAGATCGTATCACGGGAGGTAAGCCTTTATTGCCTTGCGAAGCAACTCCCGTGCACTCAGCGAAGGGCGTTATCAAAGACGGTATACAACCGCCTTTTTCTGTTGATGTACGCACATGAGTGAACTTTTGAACGAGCTGGTAATATAGTGCGAACCTGTTGGCATATATGTTGATGTTTTGGGTTTTACCAGTGACATATCTGAACAATGAGGCCCAAATGGCGTGTTTCTTTTTCTACAGGAATGTTTCAGACTTTCTTTCTTTCTCTTCTTTTTTTTTTTTTTTTTCTCTTCCTTTCTTTCTTGGTATGTGGCACTCTATGCAATTTTTATCGGGTATCCGGTCCGACGAACCCATATTCATTCCATCATTAGAACACATTTACATATTGTCTTGCACGTGTGTAATGTGACGCGTTTCGCTTTTTCCCCGTTTCATGTCAACATCGTTATTCTTTCTTTTCGAAAATGTGTAGCCAGAAAGGTATCCATTCATTTTAGTGTGTCTCTTCAGTTGAGCTCAAATTTAGGTTCCAAATAGACTGTTTGCATTGCTAACGTACACAAACAACACACAATGACCAGTAATCGTCGATTCTTCGACTCTAAACACACACACACACACACACACACACACACACACACACACACACACGCACGCACACACGCACGCACGTACGCACGCACGCATACACGCACGTACGCATGCAAGCCCCCCACACAACCACACGTTTTAGTTTACTCGTGCCATGATTTTATGCTCGTGTACTTAGTCCAACCACGAAGAATCAAAGGTCAGAAAAAAAATTTGTCTGGGCAATGGACGATTTCCGATAAACGTTGGGGACGGGACATACATACGGCTGTTTGTTATCCTTTTTGATCGAACTGTGGTTTGCTCAAGGTCGTCGAGCATACCCGTGTGTGTGTGTGTGTGTGTGTGTGTGTGTGTGTGTGTGTGTGTGTGTGTGTGTGTGTGAAGATTGAAACGAACAAGTAGCAAAGATCTTGCTCCCATGATAAAAAAAAAAACACGTCCATAACTCGAAAAGAATGCTACTGGGGGTATCTTCCTGTTTGTTCCGTGTGTTCTGTGTTGTTGTCACTTCTGCTAGTCGATTCGGAGTTGTAAGCAGCATTCATTCGGAGTAGTGGACATGTATTCATTTCATCATGGGAGCAAGAGTTGCCCTACTTGTTCGTTATTTACTGTTTACTGTTCTCTGCCAAAGAGAGAGAGAGAGAGAGAGAGAGAGAGAGAGAGAGAGAGAGAGAGAGAGAGAGAGAGACAGACAGACAGACAGACAGACAGACAGACAAACAGAGACAGACAGACAGAGGAGACCAAAAGAAAAATGAAGAGATTAATAAGATATATGAAAGAAAAAAAAAAAAGAAAAAAAGGGGGGGGGGGGGGGGGGGGGGGGGGGGGAATAAAGGAAAAAAGAACAAAGACCAACAAATAAATCAAGAACGACAACTGAAAGAGAAGCGTCGTGCATGGTCACGCTTTGTAGCGGGGGGATCCGTTTCGCCCCAGTCCCTGACGTTCAGACTTGGGGCCATTGCGCCATGCCGGTCGATAATATCAGAGTATCCGTTGCCTGCCCATTTTGCACGGCTCTCGGTTGTTAATTAGCACGCGGAGTACCTGCCGCTGATCAATCCATTCACTGACTGCTTCCGTTCGCTTGGGACCACATGAAGAACGGAGATGAACGCGCTGTCAGCGTTCGGCTCCGGGGACAAACTGGACAAGGTGCTCTGTTGGCTCGTGGATAACGTTTTCGGAGAGAGAGAGAGAGAGAGATCCCCGAGTCCGCAATTTGTCTTCCACGAGGATTTCTGTTTGTTCGTTTATGTTCTCCCCCATCTCTCCTAGATCTGAAACTGTGGTGTGAGTGCTAGTCTTTCGGGTGAGATGATTTAACGGAGGTCCTTTGTGTAACACGCACTTAGTATCATTAATGAAACCACGACAACAAGGGCTCAAGATATCTATGGTGATACTACAGCACGAAAATCTACCTTGATCGGTCACAACAATAGACACTTAAACAAGATGCAAAGCATAAAAACGTTACTCACAGTTTATCCTGAATACGCGTGAGATATTTCATAAAGGGAAAAACCGTCTTGGGCTGGTGTAACCGTTAGTAATAGCTATTCTGGTAAACATCGGCCATCCTCTGTGACCTATAATGAATATACTTACAAATTTTCAGAAAGACCGGCCAAGTAATTTCTGAGATTTTCCATAAAAGAAGAAAACCAGTATGGGCCGTTAGCAACGGCTTTAACGGTAAACTTAAACACAAATCGGGCATCATCCGTGACCCATAATGAATATACCTACAAATTTTCAGAAAGATCAGCCAAGTACTTTTGAGATTTTCCATAAAGGAGAAAAACCGTTATGGGCCGTTACAGCCATTAGTAACGGCTATAACGGTAAACTAAAACATCTGGCATCATCCGTGACCTATAATGAACATACCTACAAATTTTCAGAAAGACCGGCCAAGTAATTTCTGAGACATTCCATAAAAAAGAAAAACGGTTATGGGCCGTTATAGCAGTTAATAACAGCTATAATGGTAAAACTAAAACA
>JADBJO010000207.1:678507-681007 GCA_016801955.1 Conus betulinus
TGGCGCCCCAACGGTCTTCAAGACTCCAAGATGGGTGAAGGTGAAGGTATATCTGGGCAGCGTGATTAAGAGACAGGGCGGGGGGAGGGGGGAACGGGTCGAGGATAGCCAAGGCACAAGCGGCCTTTGTCATGCTGAAAAGACATCTGGACCTCTTAAGGAAATCAGTGCAACCATAAGACAACTCATCCTCAATTCCAACGTTAAATCAGTAGTGCGGCTGTGAGGCACTGGGGAATATCAAAAGTGATGCAGCAGAAGATGCACACGTCCGTTAATACCTATCTGAGGCACATTTTGAATACCCGGTAGCCAGACAAAGTCAGGAATGAGGAGTTGCGGCATGGTGTGGGACGCCAGAGACCACACAGACCCCGCGGAATCCATAGGCTGACTGGGAAGCACCCTAAGCCAGCATCCAATACCACCAATCTGATTCTGACGTGCAGCCCGCAGGGGAGAAGAAAGACAGAACGACCCACAGGTAGCTGGAGACTAGACACTCGATCAGCTGCAGCTGAAAGAAAGGGAACCACCCCGGAGCCATGATAACGGTGTTCTTCGGATACTGAATTATGATCGGGAAATAAATCACATAACGATTTGTTTTAAAGACTAAAAGAATGCGTCGCAGAGAAAGAGCAAATAAAATAGTGTGATTTTTAGAAGAAGAAAAAAAGTCCAACCGATGATTTGTACCTTTCAAGATCCCAAGAGAGGTATTACAGCAGCGTAAGCATGATTATACCAGAGCAAGAGGTGGACCTCTGTTTCTTCCTGTCCTGAAATCGTTTTGAACCTTGTCATAACCTGTCGGTTGAGACGGTCGAGTAAACATAACGACTTGATTTTTGCTGTTTTTCCCGCCCATTTCCAAAGGCAGTGCAACGCTATCGTTCTTCTT
Source organism: Conus betulinus (assembly GCA_016801955.1). NCBI lineage: Eukaryota > Metazoa > Mollusca > Gastropoda > Neogastropoda > Conidae > Conus > Conus betulinus. The sequence continues at coordinate 679,412 of JADBJO010000207.1, forward strand.
CGTCATTATACTATATGTTCTTTGTCATTATACTATGTTCTTCGTCATTACACTATCTTCCTTTGAACTCCAAGCCTACCCGACTCCATCACCCTCCGCTCTCCCTTTCATGCCCTTCCACTCCCCCTACCGTCTCTCCTCTCTCTCTCTCTCTCTCTCTCTCTCTCTCTCTCTCTCCCCCCCCGTCCCCAGGCCCTCTTCCCATCAGGTACCACTCCATCTAATTATTTTCCAGGTGATCGATGACGTGCTTCCCAGCCGTACGTTTCCTGGGGCCCCGAGCACGTACACGACCTGCTCGCCATCTGCCACTTTTTGAGGACCAGAATCGATGCCGGCGCTTCACATCAAGGATCCCCTCATCAAACATCTTCCTGTTGGGCAAGCCCTTCGGTCAATAGCCAATGAAAAGCCGCGTTACAGGTCCGCCGGGTGCGACCGGGGAAGCAAGAGCGCGTGAAACAAAGAATTCTTTTCAGGCAGGATTAAGTGCAGAGCACAGACGAAAGAGGGCAAGTCAAGAGAAAGATGAACTCAACGTTTGTTTCTGTCGGGATTTTTTTCTTTTCAGCATTCAGTGGATCGGAGTAATGTAACCAAACCTTCTTCGTTTCCAACATTGCAAGAATCTAGTTCCTGCCAAGTGAAGGGGGGGGGGGGGGGGGGGGAATAGAGGTTGGGGGGGGGGGTAGGGTGGAGTGAGGGGGCATGTAAAGGGGTTGGGGGGACACTGACCCAGAGACGGGTCACTCCGTGTCTGAGGGGAGGGCAGGTAGGACGGGCAACGCTCTTGGAAGTTTAAGAAGTAAAAGTTGAGGGGCGCGAACGACTCAAAGCTGCACAAGGTACATGACCTTTACCCCCGCCCGGCCTCTCCTCCGCAATCTGTTTTTCAAGTGGTGCCAGTATGTGCAATTTGGTGATGATAAACTAATGTCGGGTAAAACAGTATGGAATCATGTTTAAAAGCCTGTTTTAAGCGGGAAAGAGGTGTGTGGTACAAACGCACCCAGTGCGTCCCCTGTCGTGCACCCTAGGGATTAGTGATCGGTTCTACATAACAATGTTACATAGTGCACACCTCTGTTAGTCATACTAAGAGGAATATTGATAGCAAGAGGAAAATTACAGGCACTTGGGAGCAGGTAGACCTCTGCAAAAGTTGACAGATCCTGCATACACTCTTTGATCCGGATCCGCCTGCACACGATTTCACATTACGATTTAAGGGGTTCATTCTCGAGCCATATTCCATCTTTCCACGAGAGTTCTGTTGTAAGTGGTTGAAGATTTTTTCGCGTAGTCTTCATGATCGGATTCTGGACAACAGATCCACACCAAAAAGTAATGGATTCGTCCTTGGTGCACATTCTGTCTTTTCACAGAATTTCACTAAAAATCTGTATTGCAGTTGTTTGCGCAATCTTGTCGAAAGACAGGCAAACAAACAGAATAGCACGAAAACAAAACTTCTCTGCCGAGGTAAGAACTGGTAAAGAACGACAACATTCTTTCGAAGCGATCTAGCCGGGGGTAAAAACTAGTAGAAGAACGGCAACATTCTTCGGTATGATCGACCCCAGTGCAGCCGGATGG
>JADBJO010000207.1:686007-693507 GCA_016801955.1 Conus betulinus
ATTGATTCATGGTTTCAGAACCCATGAGTACACGGTGTACAAGATCAAGTCAAGCGCAACTTGACTCTCCCACAGTTTCCTGTGTCGTGGCAGACACTGTAAATAACGTAAATAGCGTAAGCAAGCAGGCATGTCCAAAAATGACTGGGTAAACCAGGCGTCACGTTTCCAACACCAGTATCATCTACAGGGACAGCGCTCCTCCCACTCCTGTTCAAACCGGAAGAGTTGGGAGAAGGGAAGGGGGTGCCGTTCAGGCGATCGAAAACTGGTCTGGTAAAAACGATAAGAAAATATTTCAACAGGCTAGACAAACAGCAGGCAGCACGCACGCGCGCGCGCGCGCGCGCGAGCGCGCGCGCACACACACACACACACACACACACACACACACGCAGGCAGGCACACACACACGCGTGCGCGCACACACACACACACACACACACACACACACACACACACACGAAGAAAGAAAAAAAGAAAAGAAAGAAAAAATGACTAAGAAAAACAAAGCCGATCCAGACCACTGAATGGTCGAAGCTCTTGGCTGTTTCTGTTGTTTCCAGGCGTGGAGTCAAACAGGGCGTGCAGACAGTCTAGAATTTCTATATTTGCTTTGGTTTTGGCCAGTTGTTTGTCATTGTTGTTTGTTGTTGTTTCTGTTTCTTGTCTTGCCTATACCATTTTCTTTGGGTCCTCTCTTAATTCTTATTTTCCTCGCCTTACTTCTCATCCACAGTCCCACCAGCCTTCAACGTGAAAAAAAGACAGCAGTTAACAGGGCGAACTTTGCCCACTCTATTTTAAGCCTTCACCTCCGTTTTTGCCCATTTTTTCCACCCCTTTTTAGCAAACCAGACAAAATAAGCCCGGGTGACAATCTGACTCGCTTATCACAACGTGGGTAAACCGATCCCACCTTGGAAGGCTAGGTAAGACCAAAGCGATCTCTTCCCGGCACAAATCCTCGCTTCGTTGTCACATTATCTGATGCATCTGTTTACTACACGGGACGTTCGCAGAGCGCGCAAGGTGAGCGTCTTACAGCCCTACAGGCCTGACATTCGTCAAAAAAAAAAGGTTCCTCAAGAAACAAAAATGAAACACTGATCTGTTATACATTCTTGTCCTTTTTTTTTTCAGCTTGTGCGTACAAACATAATCATTTTTACAAATCATGTTGAACAAGCAAAAGAAGTACCCCAGACCGAAAAACACCGTTACTTTGGTTTATAGCACACACTGGTTGCTGTCATAAATCACAAAGTAGTTGACCGACACACACTGGTAATCTCTCCCCTTGTGGGCCACAACAAACGTATGCTAGCTTACACCCACGGTCTTAAGGTGTGCCAGTGAGGTGTGCGTAAGACGAGCCAGTGAACTTGAAGCGTAAAAACCGCGCTCGCTGTTGCGACGCTTGGGGTTGTCACCACTGGTCAAAACGTCTCTGGTTTCACTGAGCTTCTGGCCCCAGAAACAGTAGAGAACACACCGGTGCATTATGGTTGTACGAAATCACGTCGGTATGGGCTTACTTTTTGTGGTGAATGTGATTATAACTTTCTTTTTTTTTCTTATATTTAATAAAAATCAAATGCATCAGTTGTAATATCAGACTGGAGAGAGACGACTCTCTCTCTCTCTCTCTCTCTCTCTCTCTCTCTCTCTCTCCGAACAATATGTCACAGAGAGAGACAGACAGACAGACAGACAGACAGAGACAAAAAGGGAGAGACAGACGGACAGATAGAAAGAACCAATACATTGAGGAGGTACGTTTATCGGCTGACATGGAGTGTAAGAGTCATCTACTTCCAACACTTGTTGGTCATCAAACAATGTCGTGCTCGTTAAGATTAAACGTATTTACTCAGCAGTTATCTAAACGTTTCTCGAAATGCCAAAGAAACAGCGTTACTTCCAATAAAACTTGACAGTTCCTACTATTGATTGAACTTCAGGCAGCCACGACAAGCTGAACGAGTTATCAGAAGTGACCCAAGGAACAGGCATGCTGGCTTGGAATATGAGCTCCTAAACTCCAGGTTTAGCCTACAACCCTGCATCTTTTTTTTAAGCTACCGTTGCCACTGATATCTCTCTCTCTCTCTCTCTCTCTCTCTCTCTCACACACACACACACACACACACACACACACACACACTCTCTCTCTCTCTCTCTCTCTCTCTCTCTCTCTCTCTCTCTCTCTCTCATTAACTTTTTCGATTTCTTCCCACCCACCTTCTTCCCTCCTCCTCCTCACTGCTCCCCCCCCCCCCCCCCCCCCATGTTCTCCACTGCCCATGTACTCACCTTTTCCCTACTCACCTTTCTCCTTTTGCAACCAATCCCCCCCCCCCCCCTCCCCCCCCCTTGTGTTAGTGGTCCCTGTTTTAAAGAGAACACTTCAATCCACAACTTCCAGTTTTTGTGCTGTAAACTTTGTCAGTTAGCCAAATGCAATGAAATAAGCTAAATAAACTGAAATGTTGCCACTGATGAGTGTTTCAAGGCTTTCTTTTTTGTTTCTTTCTTTGGTTTAATTATCTTAATAAGTTATTGTAAATTCTGACATTTATTTTCTTACACAAATACACCCAGCTCTTTCACAGGTCTTCTGCGTTTTAGCTTGAGGAAGGTTTTAAATAAACCGAAAATTTGCAATTACAGTGTTGGTTGCTTTTACAGTTCAACAGCTATTTACAGTATCAGAATATTGTGACTATGATCAGTATTGTAAATCTACTGCTTATGATCACTCCGGTGACACGACGATCGGCTTACCTATTCCAAGACCAACAAAACCGTGCTGTCGCCACAACGAACAAATCACAGAGCGGACCACAGCCCGAGGGGGTATCAACGTCATTCACACTTCCTGACAGTCCCAGAGGGAAAAAGATAAGAAGCGAACACTGACCCGCACAGCCTCCGTCCTGAACGTGTCGTCTGCTGTCCCGGTAAAACAAGCCCTCCCGGGATTGGCTAACCAACCCCACAAAAGAGACCGGCCACGCATTGTGCGCGCAAAGAAGTCTGTGCAAATAGCTCTGCGGATACCTATGTGCCAGTATTGATGCTTCCAATGACGGAGACCTGTGGCCTCGCACGCGAGCGTTTGGTTGGTACTGTACACACATACACGCACTGGTATCGATCTCGATTAATACCAAGACGGACTCGAAAAAGTCATAGAAGAAAATAGCCCGAGTTGGACAAAGTCCGACAACTGCTGCTGGCTGATGTTGATTTCACTGAAACCTGCTACATGAACGAAAATCGGAATGAGGTCAAGGAGAGGGGTAGGGGGAAAGAGAGGAAAGCTGTACAGCGGAGTAAGTAATGTGGAGGCACGGTAACATTTGCTCTCAATCCTAGACATAGGTTCGCATATTTAAGTTTACTTCAAATCATCAATAAACGAAGTTTACCGATGTTTTGAAGTGAGCTTAATATGCTTAATGCGTATATGCTAATGCGTAAATAGGCCTAATCAAGTGGCAAATAAGATTGGACAACTTCATAAACCTCCCTCCCCCCCCCCCCCCCCCCCAAAGAAAAAAAAGAAAACAAACAAATAAACTAAATAAGCAAATGCGATTTGATAATGGCACAAATGCACAGCATATGATTCCGTATTTCGATCCCTTTTTTTTTTTTTTTTTCTTCGGAACACACTGGGAGGAAGGGGGGGGGGGGGGGGGGGGTGCTCCTCCACGCCGTACGAGCTCTAGAGCTCTGACTACACACAACAGAAGCTTGGAGTTACTGGCACGAATCCCCTCTTCCTCATTCCCTGCAGTTCACAAACTTGCAAGCCCATTTCTGTAGATCTTGTAGATTTCTGTAGATCTGGGCAATCATTTCTGTAAATCTTGGGCAGGTTTTTTTTTCTGCGTACGCAGGCTGATACTCCTGCGGACCTCCCTGTGTGGACAGGCAAGGATTAATCCCAACAAAGGGAGTGAGGTTTTGTGTGCATGACCGTTTTTTTATTCCGCCATTAAGGCAGCCATACTCCAACATCGGGGAAGGTGCATGCTATGTGTAACGTGTCATCCATACCAACGGCCAAACTGGCCCTCTCTCTTCCGAAAGTTGGTGATGGGATTTGACGTGTGTGCAAGATGTTATGCGTGCGTTCACACACGGAACCTCGGTTTATAGTCTCATTCGAAGGACCGTATGGGAAATGGAGTCAGAACCAATGTTAACTCCGAGAGAAAAATCCCCCTGTACCGTAACGGCCTGGCGGAGATACGAACCTGCAACCCCAGGATCACCAAGATTACGAGTCTGGCGCTCTGCCACTGGGCAGTCATTTCTGTTCATCTGTTCCCACAAACGGCACTGCTGTGGATTAGACTCACAGTAAACCATGGCAGCAAATTCACGAAAGTCCAGAGGCGAGACTCCCAGCGGAACCACAGGCAGCCGCCTCTCTGCGGGGGGAGGAAGGTCGCCGATCTGCGCTGCCTGAGGTCACACAGGGACAGAGACTGAGAACAGTCTGTATCTTCTGAGAGGAGCGGAGGCAGGACCTCACTGGGTGTGGCTATGTTGGGAATAGCTGGATGGAACGGAGTAAGAGCAACGCCACTGAAAGAATACGTCGCAGAAGATGTGTGTGTGTGTGAGAGAGAGAGAGAGAGAGAGAGAGAGAGAGAGAGAGAGGACCGAAGGTGATATTTGGAACAACCTTGGTACAGGGGCTGGGGGTAGGGACTAAGGGAGGGGAGGGGGCGGGAAGCGGAAGTGAAGGAAGAGGAGCAGCGGGTGGGGAAAAGGGGGAGTGCTATCGGTCTGTACATTGCTGCATGAACAACCGCAGTAAAGTCTCTCTCTCTCTCTCTCTCTCTCTCTCTCTCTCTCTCTCTCTCTCTCTCTCTCTCTCTCTCTCTCACACACACACACACACACACACACACACACACACACACACCACACATATACACACCCCTAGCCACCCACCCACACACTTGGGGCATGCCGATGGGAGACTACAAAAGATCTCTGATTAGAACTCACCCCTTTTCTTTCTTTCACTTTCGCTCTTTCCCAAATCAACATTCATCAAAACACAGAACCAACTTTTTCCCCTAGTTCCACGGAAGTCCGAACCCGATTTGCATATAAAGAATGCAGAATGACGCCATGGATAGCCGCGTCTTCTGTGCACGCCGCGAAAGGGGCGAGACTCGGCTCTCTTTCGGGTCTTTCGTCGAGCTTTCTCTCTTTCCCAAATCAACATCAAAAAAAAGGGACAGAACGAGCGGATTCTGTTCGGCGAATTCGAACCGGGCCTTTCGCCGAGCCCGACTCGGGCTGTTAAATACCCGCGTCTTAGGCGAATCCCGAGCAGATCAAGAGGCTCGCCGCCTTCGCAGGGCGTGGAGGTGTATGTGTGTGTTTGTGTGTGTTGGGGGGGGGGGGGGGGGGGGGGGGGGGGGGTGTGTGGCGGAGCGGTAGGAGGTGGATTCGGCGGAGGGGCGCGAAAGAGTTGAGCAAGCTAAAGCATTCAAGGCGGCAAAAGAACAAGAACTTTTGAAATAAGGGGTGTATTCAACTCTTTATCAGTCCCTGTGCCCACGCTTCTGCTCAACAGTCGTAGAAGGACAATGTATACGGAAGGCACTCGAGAAATGGCAGACCCCCGCCAACAGCGATTGAATCGAGTATAAGGCCTCAGATCCGTATTCTCGCCAGAGATCCCGCACCAAAAGCTAAGAGGTTCGATTGTGTGGCCACTTCCCGTCTATAGCCGAAGTTTGATTAAGATATGTAGTAGTTTTTTTGCGTAATGTCTGCGAGAGACAAAACCTCTCTCTCTCTCTCTCTCTCCTCTCTCTCTCTCTCTCTCTCCTCTCACGCGTGCGTGCGTGTGTGCGTGCGTACGTGTACGTGTGTGTGTGCGCGCGCGCGTGCGTGCGTGTGTGTGCGTGCGTGTGTGTATGCGTGTGTCCCTTTCAATTTCGTTCGAGAATATCAATAGTTCAACTATCGTGTTATGAATGTTGTATTAACCAATGTTGAGAGTTTTCTTTTTCTTGTTTGCTTCTTTTTACACCATAGGATTCATTTCTTCCGTTATGAAGTGACAGACCTGCAGAGGCCCTCTAGGTCAATACATTTGACACAAACTGACACTGGATCAGAGAGGAAGCCTTATCAGTTGCCGTTTGGCGGTGCCGTCATAGTAATGGGCTTCAAGAGATGTGTTGACGTGCACTTCGTACCTGCGGCTGTCGTAACTGATGTTGCCGTAGAGCTACGTCAAGACGATAGGATGAAATATGCAGGGATAGGCCATAGTCGAAGTTTTGTGGATGGGGCAGGAAATTTATGGAGAGGGGATGGGGTGGCGGAGTCGGCGGTGTGGGAGGGACGGGGAAGAGAAACGGGGTGGGGATCAGCGTGTTGATGCATTAAAGATGGGAACTTATGTAACAGAGCGGAATTACTGACCCGACTCCGGAAGGTGTTACCCTAACCTTGACCTGTCCTTGACTCTTCTCACCCAAACCTTAACCTAACCTAACTCTGCCTTCATAAATCCTGATGAAAATCGTCCTTCATAAACTGTGGTAACACGCCGTAATTAGGATTTTGCATTTAAAAAAAAAAAAACTATATCATCCATGTAAGCGTTACACCTCCATAAGAGACAGTGGAATGTTTTAAAAACTTCATGCATTGTCAATATGTTTTGCCCAATTTTTCAATAGTTCGCCGGTGCATGCGCTTGTATGTATACTATGCGTGCGTGTGTATGTGTGTAGTAGTAGTAGTAGTAGCTGTAGTAGTAGTAGTAGTAGTGGAGTGGTACTTTCATTTTACGTCTTTCAACAAAGTTATGTGATATTAGTGCGTGCGTGTGTGTGTGTGTGTGTGTGTGTGTGTGTGTGTGTGTGTGTGTGTGTGTGTGTGTGTGTGTGTGTGTTGTTGTAGTAGTAGTAGTAGTAGTAGTAGTAGTAGTAGTAGTAGTAGTAGTAGTAGTGTCATTTTACGTCTTTCCACAAAATCATGTGATATTAGTGTGTGTGTGTGTGTGTGTGTGTGTGTGTGTGTGTGTGTGTGCGCGCGCGCGCGCGCGCGCGTATGTGTGTGTGTGTGTGTGTGTGTGTGTGTGTCCCCGCCAGAGGGTAAACATCGTGGTCTACTGAGTTACGTCACATCATTTTGTCGCATCGAATTCTGTTGTGTAGTACAATAGAATTGTTAGTGTCTTATTGTACTTTGCAACCCGATTCAAAGCACAAAGTGCAATAGAATACTAACAAATCTATTGTACTTTGTGCTTTAAATCGGGTTCCATTGCACGCTAATGTATTATAAAGGATAGTTGGTATCATTGCATTGTCCTGTATAATGCTTCCTTGATACGTGTCGTATAGCAGCAGTACATAGCATTGTCCTGTATAATGCTTCGTTGATACGTGTCGTATAGCAGTTCATAGCATTGTCCTGTATAATGCTTCCTGTATACGTGTCGTATAG
>JADBJO010000207.1:701007-706007 GCA_016801955.1 Conus betulinus
TGTAGGGGCCTAGGTATGTTCATTATGAGTCACGGATGATGCCCGATGTTTTGGTTAACCGCTATAGCCGTTACTAATGTGTAAAGGCCTGTAACAGTTTTTCTTCTTTATGGAATACCTCAGAAAGTACTTGGCCGATCTTTGTGAAAATTAGCAGGTATGTTCATTATGGATCACGGATGATGCCGGATGTTTTCGTTTATCCCGTATAGCCGTTACTAACGGCTGTAACGGCCTGTACGGTTTTTTTCTTCTTTATGGAATATCTCAGAAAGTACTTGGCCGATCTTTCTGAAAATTTGTAGGTATGTTCATTATGGGCGACGGATGATGCCCGACGTTTTTTTAGTTTACGGTTGTAGCCGTTACTAACGGCTGTAACAGCCCATAATGTTTTTTTTTTATGGAATGTCTCAGAAAGTACTTCGCCGATCTTTCTGAAAATTTGTAGGTATGTTCATTATCGGTGATGGATAATGCCCGACATTTTAGCTTACCGTTATGGCCGTTACTAAGCGTATAACGACCTATAACGGTTTTTTCTTTTTTTATGGAATATCTCAGAAAGTACTTGGCCCATCTTTCTGAAAATTTGTAGGTGCCGATGCCGAGATATGTTTTGAATGGAACATCTAGCACAGCCCTGTCATGTACTCTCAGAGCAGAATAGAACTACATGGCATCAGCTGTAGCATCCGCATCATCGGGTGTTTTTTTTTTTTTTTTTTTCTTCTTCTAATCATTTTCATTTAAAATCTTTTTCTTCTGTTCAGGCTCTGCCTTCGTGTCTTTAGTTTCGGTTTCTCACCACCCCAGTGCTTATGGGTCGTTTGCGTCAAGATTATCAGCAAATACACGGAAAACTGTCGTTTGGACAGACATGGCGGTGGCGCTCTCAAAAGAGGGAGAGATTCACTCACGCTGGTTCCGCGACGAAGCTATGATTGTTCTCAGTAAAGGGGCGTAGTCTACCCTGGGTATGTTGGATCAGAAGGTATCACTGAATACTACCGAAGTGACTCGTCAATAGAGCAGCGTCTCCTACTGTGGGTTGCTTCGTGGCGATCTGACATGGATTGCTCCCTGCCTGGATTGGCGGCATTGAGGCTTCGATGGAAATGGTGTGGTGGCTGTGTTTTGGAGAACGAGAATGAGCGTCTACTGGCAGGGTATGGAAGATTTACGCGAAATCAGTACATGATAACTGGAACTGATTCCATGGGCCCGGGCTTAAGATAGCCTAACTCTAACCACTTTAATGGAACTCCATTCCAACTGGCTTCATGAAGCCCCCATTCTATCCAGCTGTATAGCCCCCACTCTAACTGGCTTAATATAGCCCCCCACTCTGACTGGCTTAATATAGCTCCACTCTAACTGGTTTAATATAGCCCCAATCTAACTGGCTTAATATAGCCCCACTCTAACGGGCTTAATATAGCCCCCACTCTAACTGGCTTAATTTAGCCCCCACTCTAACTGGCTTAATATAGCCCCCACTCTAACTGGTTTAATATAGCCCCACTCTAACTGGTTTAATATAGCCCCACTCTAACTGGCTTAATATAACCCCACTCTAACGGGCTTAATATAGCCCCCACTCTAACTGGCTTAATATAGCCCCCACTCTAACTGGCTTAATATAGCCCCCCACTCTAACTGGCTTAATATAGCCCCCACTCTAACTGGCTTAATATAGCCCCCACTCTGACTGGTTTTTAATATAGCTCCCACTCTAACTGGCTTAATAACCCCCACTCTAACTGGCTTAATATAGCCCCACTATAACTGGCTTAATATAACCCCACTCTAACTGGCTTAATATAGCCCCACTCTAACTGGCCTAATATAGCCCCACTCTAACTGGCTTAATATAGCCCCACTCTAACTGGCTTAATATAGCCCCACTCTAACGGGCTTATTATAGTCCCCACTTTAAAACTGGCGTAATATAGCCTCACTCTAACTGGCTTAGTATACCCCCACTCTAACTGGCTTAATATAGCCCCTCTCTAACTGGCTTAATATATAGCCCCCACTCTGACTGGCTTAATATAGCCCCCACTCTGACAGGCTTAATATAGCCCCGCTCTAACTGGCTTAATATAGCCCCCACTCTAACTGGCTAACAAATATAGCCCCACTCTAACTGGTTTGATGTAGTCCCACTCTAACTGGTTTAATAGAGCCCCACTCTAACTGGTTTAATATAGCCCCACTCTAACTGGCTTAATATAGCCGCGCTCTAACTGGCTTAATATAGCCCCATTCTAACTGGCTTAATATAGCCCCACTCTGACTGGCTTAACATAGCCCCACACTTACTGGCTTAACATAGCCCCACTCTAACTGGCTTAACATAGCCCCACTCTAACTGGCTTAACATAGCCCCACTCTAACTGGCTTAACATAGCCCCACACTTACTGGCTTAATATAGCCCCATTCTAACTGGCTCTAAACATAGCCCCACTCTAACTGGCTTAACATAGCCCTACTCTAACTGTCTCAATATAGTGCCACTCTAATAGCTTAATGTAGCCCTGCTCTAACTGGAATAATATAACCCCTCTATACTCTAACTGCTTTATATATAGCCCCACTCTAACTGGCTTAATATAGCCGCATTCATGCTGGCTTGGTATAGCTCCCCTCTCACAGCCTCAACATAGCCCCACTCTTGCTGGCTTCAGCCCCCACTCTAACAGGCTCAACATAGCCCCACTCTTGCTGGCTTCAGCCCCACTCTAACAGGCTCAACATAGCCCCACTCTTGCTGGCTTCAGCCCCACTCTAACAGGCTCAACATAGCCCCACTCTTGCTGGCTTCAGCCCCACTCTAACAGGCTCAACATAGCCCCACTCTAGTTGGCTTGATATAGCCTCACTCTAACTGGCTCAATATAGCCCCACTCTAACTGGCTTAATATAGCCCACACTAAGCTGGCTTGATATAGCCCCACTCTAACTGGCTCAATATAGCCCCACTCTAACAGGCTCAACATAGCCCCACTCTAACAGGCTCAATATACCCCCACTCTACTCTGGCGGCTAGATATAGCCCCACTCTAACTGGCTCAATATAGCCCCACTCCAGCTGGCTCAATATAGCCCCACTCTAACCAGCTTAATATAGCCCCCACTCTAACTGGCTTAATATAGCCCCCACTCTAGCTGGTTAAACATAGCCCCACTCAAACCGGCTTAATATAGCCACACTCTAACTGGCTTAATATAGCCCCTTTCTAGCTGGTTTAACATAGCCCCACTCAAACCGGCTTAATATAGCCCCACTCTAACTGGCTTACTGGCTTAGCCCCACTCTAACTGGCTTAATATAGCCCCACTCTAACTGGCTTAATATAGCCTCACTCTAACTGGCTTAATATAGCTCCACGCTAGCTGGCTTAATATAGCCCCACTCTAACTGGCTTAATATAGCCCAACTCTAACTGGCTTAATGAAACCCCTCTCTACTAACTGGCTTAATATAGCCCCACTCAAACTCGCTTCATATAGCCCCACTCAAACTCGCTTCATATAGCCCCACTCAAACTCGCTTCATATAGCCCCACTCAAACTCGCTTCATATAGCCCCACTCAACTCTGACTCTAGGCTTAATATAGCCCCACTTTAACTGTCTTTATACAGTCCCACTCTAACCAGCTTGATATAGCCCCATTCTGACCGGCTTAACATAACCCCACTCTAGCCGGCTTAATATAACCCCACTCATTACCGGCTTAATATAGCCTCACTCTAACCAGCTTAATATAGCCCCACTCTAACCCACTTAATGTAGCCCCACTCTAACCAGCTTAACATAGCCCCATTCTAACCAGCTCAATATAACCCCAGTCTGACTGACTGTATGTAGCCCCATTCTACCAGCTTAACATAGCCCTACTCTAATCAGCTTAATATAGCATCACTCTCGCTTTATACAGACCCCCCCACCCCCCCCCCCCCCCCCCCCCCCCCCCCCCCCCCCCCCCCCCCCCCCCCCCCCCTTCAATCAGCGTAAAACGTCCCTACCCTAACCAAACGAATCATCTCTATCCTTTAACCGGCATTTATATCGTCCCACTCTAACCGGCTTAAAAGTGCCCTCATCCCAACCGGCTTAGAACGGCCATACTCCAACCGGCCTAACGTGGTCTCACTATAAACATCATTCTTTTCATCACTGACGGCTCGACCTTTTCACGCCTAGCCTTGATCCAAGCAAATCTATACAGCATGGCATGATAGGCTTTACAGGTGGAAAACACGATGAGACAGGGGAGATCAGTGAATGCCCCGCACGCACTAAAATCGTTCCGCTGCCGTTTTCATGCTGTGGGTGGTGTCTGGGTGTTTCACGCCACTGACTTCTAAGCCATCAATAAATCCGCAGTCAGACGGTTTCGAGTTCGAATGACAGACGCACGAACAGGCAGAAACGCGGAAAAAATTGATACGTGGCTTCATATTTCCTTGGCTATCGGCACGAAGTTAGATCCAATCAATTGCTGACCGTGCGCGGTCGTGTGCGTACACACACACACACACACACACACACACACACACACACACACACGAGCACGTGCTCGCGCGCGCGCGTGCGCACGCACGCACGTACACACACACACACACACACACACACACACACACACACACACACACACACACACAAGAGAGAGAGAGAGAGAGAGAGAGAGAGAGTACGCTAGCTCTTCGTCTTTGTTTATAGAGGACGTACAAAGGCGGAAAGGGAGACAGAGAGGGGTGGGGGTGTATGTGTGTGTGTGTGTGTGTGTGTGGGGGGGGGGGGGGGGGTGAGCGAGGAATGGCTGACAGACAGACAGAGAGGGAAATGGACGAGATCATAATTAGAAAAGCGTAAAAAAAGAAGTCTAACCTAAACCCTTACGAGACCTTCTCCGCCACGCCTCCCCCACCCCCACCCCCCACCCCCTTCCTCATCTCCCGATCTGCTTCGACCTGCTACACTCCCCCACT
>JADBJO010000207.1:716007-776007 GCA_016801955.1 Conus betulinus
GCACACACACACACACACACACACACACACTGAAATGCTATCGTAGAAAGAGGGAAACCCAGGTGAACAGAGATCGTAATAGGCACCATTCAATAAATTAACAACAGTCAGCGGAGGGTGTGTCTCTGAAGAGTTTGACAGCTGAAAGCCATCTGAGAAGAAACTTACCTCAGACAAGTGGTTTCGTCACATTATACGCAAAGCAGCCGGGGTGGCTTTCATGCAGATCATGAGTCCTAGCGGCCTTGGTCCTGTCAGGATTCAAAGCAGCAACTTTTGGATCAGTTGGGGTTTTCAAGGTTTTGCCTTTTTAGATGGGTGTCTTATACCCACTTCACTATTGGATATCAGTTTTTAACTTTGGAAATTGGAGCCTTATGAAGTTCACTTTTCTTCTTTCACAACCAGATTCAGTTACAGCTCTTCTGTTGTTGTTTTTTTTTTTTCTTTTATTCTTTATTTTTCCCCATTGCCTTTATGTTCTGATATCTTCGTATTTAGAAATACCAAGCTGTTTTATGAGATCATGAGCTGAAGAACATACAATTCCCCTTACTCCTACTTCGATGGTGAAGACTTTTGTCTGAAAACCATGTTACATCAAGCTGTCTTGTTGATGTGAGCTTTCCCCTATTCTGAATTCATGGAATGGAGGCAGAGGTCGCGTACCACCATATTTACTCCCATATATACATGATATAGTGATGGAGCATAACTGACATACCGTTTGGGTGAACCTGGTGTGTGTATTTGGGTGAAACATTACCCCTGTGTTGTATCGTAACAACATGAGACAAAACAATTTGTCTGGTTCCGGCCATCAGGTTTATTCTGGCGCCCCCAAAACATTCACATGATAATCAGGTGATCTCCCTTGGGATCACTACATAACACTCCTTTACCCTTAAGATGGAAAACATACTATGATTCTATTTGAACAATTAAAAAATATATATCATAACAGATAATTTGACATTTAGTTGGAACCAGTTCTTAGTTGGAACCAATTCTTAATTGCAAACAATCAGCTAAAACACAGAAACTACAGTCACATGTTGTCTAGGCATGAATAAGAAAACAAAATACAGACAAATGCGTGTATGTGCTGTTGAATGTACTGTTAATCAAGGGCCAAGCTCAGCTCATAATCTTTAAGATATGCAGGGAGGTGTTTTTCTCTCCCAGACCGTCTAGACTCTGGAGTCCGAGTCACTGATGGGCCAACGGGTGACACAGGAATTGGATCAATGTCTTCACAAGGACCTGGCACCACCGGAATAAGAGAGGTATCAGTGTCAGATATCCCTTCAGATTCAACAGCTCCCTGCAGGCTTTCAAACTCAGGTCTTTGAGTATTTTGAAAGTCTCCAACTCCCTCTTGTTTTCCAAACTCTGGCACTTGCGCTTCTTGCTTGCGCTCAGATTCTGGTACCAACTGTGCACTCTGACGTCTCAGAATATGATCCACATGACGTCTCTAACTACACGTCCATCTGTTAATGCCACCTCAATGCCAACAGCTCCTGATGTGTTGATAACAGTGCCTGGAAGCCACTTTGGACCCCTTCCAAAATTCTTCACGCTGACAGGATCACCCATGCTGACTGATCGCTCTTTTGCTCCGTCATCATGAGAGCTTTCATCTGAGACTGCTTCTTTTGAACCTTGCCTTGCAAGTTTGGGTGCATCAAATCCAAAAGGGTTTTCAACCTCCTCTTGTTCAAAAGCTCTGAAGGACACAATCCAGTGGTGGTTGTTTGAGGTGTGATCCTGTATATCAACAGGGACTTTTGGAGCTTGGTATTCAAACAGTCACCAGAGAATTTGGCAATGCCCTTCTTTACAGACTGGACTGTTCGTTCAGCAAGACCATTGCTGGATGGGTGGTATGGAGAAGTCCTCACATGCACAATGCCATTACTCTTGAGGAAATCCTCAAACTCTCTGGAAGTGAAGTTTGTGCCATTATCTGATACCAGCACATCTGGTAGCCCCTGGCGACAAATATATTCCCTCAGCTTCTGAATGGTTGCCCACGAGGTTGTTTTCTTCATCAAAGCTACCTCCACCCACTTGGAATAGGCGTCAACAACGACCAAAAGCATCTGACCCTGCACTGGTCCTGCGAAATCAACATGAATCCGTTTCCATGGTCCATCTGGGAAACTCCCAAGGATGGAGTGTGGCGCCGGAGCAGGAGAGTTCTGGTGCTCTTGGCACACGGAACATCTTCGTACCATTTCCTCCAACTCAGAATCCATCCCTGGCCACCATACATAGCTACGTGCTAGACCTTTCATCTTGTTGATGCTGGATGAGCCTCGTGCAGCTCTTGCATGGCTTTACTGCGCCCCTTTGGAGGAACAATGACACGGGCACCCCAAAGGATACAGCCATCCTGAACACTCAGCTCTGCCTTGCGACACCTATATGGAGCCAAACTCTTGCTGGAGTCATCACTGGGCCAACCTCTTAGGAGGTACTGATGAACTCGTGACAAAACTGGGTCACGCCGAGTCCATTCTGCAATTTGTCTGGCAGACAAAAAGGAGCAATCTTCAATCTCTTCAATCATGAGAACTCTGTCCTCAGGCTCCAATTCTTCAGTCTCTGGCAAGGGTAGCCTAGAAAAACAATCAGCATTCATGTGGTCCTTGCCTGGTCGATACACCATCGTGTACTCATATGCTCTGAGAATGACAGCCCATCTCTGGATCCTGGGAGACGCGATCACCGGAATCTGTTTGTTCTCGCCAAACAGAGACAACAGAGATTTGTGATCAGTCACAATGCTAAACTTCCTTCCATACAGAAACTTATGGAACTTCTTCAGACCAAACACCACAGCAGCACCCTCCTTGTCTAGCTGAGAATAATTCCTTTCTGCCGCATTTAACGTCCGGGAGACAAATCCAACTGGATGCTCTGTTCCATCCTCATGATGTGTGAAATCACTGCCCCCAACCCGTACTGAGACGCATCCACATACAGTACAATCTTGCGATTAGGATCATAATGCACAAGAACCCTGGCTGAAAGGATCATCTTTTTGGTCTTCTCAAAACATGCCTGTTGCTCCTGACCCCAACTCCACTTCATACCTTTCTTTAAAAGCTTGTGAAGAGGTTGCAACTCTCCTGATAGATTCTCAGAAACCTGCCATAGTAATTCAGCAAACCCAAGTACGCCTTCAGCTGTTGCACATTCTCCGGTGGTTTTGCCTGAACCAATGCCTGAACTTTGTCATCCAGCGGCTTGATCCCCTCCTTGCTGATTTTATGACCCAAGAAGACCACTTCTTCAGCACCAAAAAAACACACTTCTCCTTCTCAACCGTGCGCCTGCCCTATCCAATCTGTCAAGCACCTCCTCAAGATGCTGGTATGACTCGACCTCCGAATCCCCAGTCACACAAATGTCATCAAAGTACACAACTGTGCATGGCACACCCTGAAGCAAGGACTCCATGACTCTCTGAAACTGTGCTGGTGCTGACGAGATACCAAATGGAAGCCTAGTATATGTAAACAACCCCTTGTGTGTATTGATTGTAACATATTTTCTGCTGTCTTTTTCCAACTCAACTTGTGAATAAGCATGTGACAAATCCAGCTTATGGAACACTGAGCCCTTTCCTAGTTTTGCCAGGAGTTCATCCAAGGTGGGAATTGGATATTGCTCTAACTTCGACACCTTGTTGACTGTAACCTTGTAATCCCCACATATTCGTACTTCCCCATTTGGTTTCAAAACAGGAACGATGGGCGCTGCCCAGTCTGAAAATTCTACAGGCTCAATAATGCCTTGGTCCTCGAGCCTTTCAAGCTCAGCCTCAACCTTGCCCCTCATAGCAAAAGGCAGCGACCTTGGCTTGCAGAAAATTGGCGCTGCTTCGCTACTGACATGAACCTTCGCTTGATGCCCAACAAGCTTTCCCACACCGTCTTTGAACAAACTCGTATGCCATTCAAGACTCCTTCCCAACTGGACTGAACTCACTTCACTCACCAGATCGACTGTCAACAAACCAAACTGTTCAATCAAATCTCTTCCAAGCAGGTTGTGTGTGTGTTTTGTGACAAGTATGGTTGCTGGAATTGTGTTGTGTTTGTGTGTGACACTTGCATTCAACACTCCAAGCACCCGCACTGCATGCCCCGTGAATGACTTAATTGCTGTATTGAATTTGTCCAGTTTCTGTGATCGGCCAAACACTTGTTTCAGAGTTTTATCTGATATATCATTGTATATGGTGACCCTGTATCAATCTCAAAACACACAATTCGACCATTCACATCCAATTCATACCAAAAAGGGGTAATATTTTCTTTCGTTCCCTTCTTCACAGCACACAAAACAGTGTTTACACACCACCACACTCATCATCCACATCAAAACTATCATTCGCTTCACGTTCAATGTTTTTCACACATCTTTGTTTTTGCGGCAACAAGCTTTGATATGTCCCATTTTTTCCACAACCATAACACTTCTGATCTTTAAATCTACACTGTCTAGCATCATGCTTTCTACCACACCGGAAGCATTCAGTTTTTCTTTCTTCACGATTTGGTAGGTTCTTAGGCTTCGCCGGTCCAAACTTCTGTTCACTCTTCATTTTCATCACACTAGGTTCATCACATTGGGGCTGTGCATTTCATGCACATTCCTCACCGCAGCCTCATGT
This sequence comes from Conus betulinus, assembly GCA_016801955.1. Lineage (NCBI taxonomy): Eukaryota > Metazoa > Mollusca > Gastropoda > Neogastropoda > Conidae > Conus > Conus betulinus. The sequence continues at coordinate 720,695 of JADBJO010000207.1, forward strand.
GATTGAGCAATCTTAAATGCCTCATCAAGAGTCAGTCTGTCGTCAGGCACTGCAAGAATTTTCTCTTGGATCTTTTTATCATTTATTCCAATGATAAACTTGTCCCGAAGTGCTCTATTCAGAAATTGTCCAAAGTTGCATGGTACAGCAAGAGCACGCAGCTGCGCAAGATACATTTGCACTGTTTTCACCCTCCTGACGGTCTCGAGAATAGAAAAGCAAACTTGCACTAGCCTCAGATAGTTTTGGTTTGAAATGTTGCTCTACTAGATCACAAATTTCTTTGAAAGTCTTTTCTTCAGGTTTCTGTGGCAAACAGAGACTTTTGATGATATGGTATGTAGATGGTCCTACTGAAGAACACAAAACATATTTTCTTTTTGTCATTTGTGATGTCGTTGGCTATGAAAAAAATGTTCGAACACTTGGACATATTCTGGCCAGTTGGCACCTTCAACATACGGTTCTATGTGGCCAAGAATGGCAGCCATCTTCACAGTAGAATTAGAAGCACTTAAGTTCAGTTGCGTTTACGATCTGAAAATTCTACACGACGTAGTAACAAGCGTCATTCATGCCGTTACCCCGGTGATAACGTTCCACAGTCTTCTTCCAAAACGTCATGTCCTGAACACTGGTCGCCCACGCCCAAGTTCTTCTTTGCACTTCAACGCAATTTTACTGAACAGGGCCTGCAAAGGATCCTCTTCTCGGCTTTCTGTGTGACGTTATACCTTCAGGCACATGTTTTATCCTCGTCGCCAATTTGTTGTATCGTAACAACATGAGACAAAACAATTTGTCTGGTTCCGGCCATCAGGTTTATTCTGGCGCCCCCAAAACATTCACATGATAATCAAGGTGATCTCCCTTGGGATCACTACATAACACCCTGATTTTTTTTTAGAGCTGTGGCAAGGGAAATTCAGTAAGCCTATGAACGACAACAATGGATTTGGGGAAACGTGATGTGCCCCTCCCTCCCCCCCCCCCTTCCCCCTCCACTCCCACCTACTCTGACCTCTGCTCGGCGACATATTACATAACTATTCTTCATGCATAACATCCAAATTCCTATGCATCCACATGATCGGACTCTCCCACAGGCGGTTCCTGCACTTTGCACACATGAAATCACCTACCAAACACGGCCCTGCACTGGTGCTTATAGTCATCTTGATGGTGACTCTTCTGCATCGTTATGGGAACGATTTAGGACACAATGGAAAGTGAATCAGAGCTGGATATTATTGTTCTTTTAATCAGGTTCTGTTGCTTAAACCTACATCCCGTTCGTTTATTTTTATTATTTTTGTTTTGTTTTGTTTTTGTTTGTTCTGTCTTTTTTTTTTTTTTTTTTTCCGTTTTCCCCCCCTTTTTTTTTTTTTTTTTTTTTTTTTTTTTTTTCTTTTTTTTTTTGTCTTCTTTTTTCTTTCTTTCTTTTTTCTTTCGTTTTCCCAGTATTCATTTAGTTGTTTTTATCAAGCACTGAGTACATGTATCATGACACACATGGCGCCGCGAATTAGTTTGCATGCAAGAACGCCCTATGACGAGATCAGAGTTCCGGAGTCATGTGTGTGTGTGTGTGTGTGTGTGTGTGTGAGTACAACCTTGAGTTAATCTGACAATAAACTGGTTTCAGTCAGTGTGTGTGTGTGTGTGTGTGTGTGTGTGTGCGCGCGCGCGCGCGCGCGCGTGTGTGTGAAGGAAGGGGAGGGGGGGTGCTTGCGTGCGTGCGTGAGTACGGTATTATCTTCCAGCAGATGTTGCGCACAAATCGTGGTTTGTGATTAATTTGTATTAGTGGACTTCAACGTTTGAAAAAAAAAACTGCGCGACACGGGTTAGCCTAAAGGGTTGTGAATACGTGCTAGGCCTAAGGGAAATAACTTAAAAGAGTGTATCAAGATGGCTGCTCCACCTAAACCCTGGGAGAGACCAGGCGTAAATCATCAAAATCCGTCTTCTTTCTTCGAAAACGCCATGTCAAGGTTATATTGCTTTCAGTTGTTAGCTTTTTTTAACATATGAACTACTATTGAAAGTAAATATGGCTGTCATTTACTAGTGAAACCATGCAAGTGCAGGCTTTCTCGTAAAGAAGTATCGTCGGTTATATCACTCGCTGTCGACTATATCGGGGGCCAAGGCGAATCTAAAGTCGGTCGGACTGTTGCCGTAAATCAGTGTCAGTGTCACTATGTCTGTCAACTTTCAGCAACTTTGGACAGGAGAAAGCAATTTCCGCCCCTTCGATTAGTATTACAACAGATTGAAGTCGTGGCGCCCATGTTATGGAAAAAGATGATAATGGATGACAGTGTGATAGAAACAGAAAGCTTCAGGTGAACAGATCACTTGAACTTTGATTTATATCATTTAATCTTTCTGCCTGGTTTGGGGGGGGGGGGGGGGGGGATTGATTTATATCATTTAATCTTTCAGCCTTTTTTTTTTTTTTTTTTTTTTTTGGGGGGGGGGGGGGGGGGGGGGGGGGGGGGCGATTCCATTTGGAAGGCTACGGCAAACGGAGAGGCATTCCTGAAGTCACGATGATGCCAGTGGAATTTTGATTTTTGTTTGTTGATATTGTTTAGTTAGTTACTGCTCTCCCCAGTTTTCATCTGCTGGTGCCATACTTAGAATTGCTTCAATCCGCATGACAAAGACCAAGACGAATTCAACTGTGTTTACTTTTATCGACACTTTTAAAAGGAAATCGTTCAAGATATAAATTAATTGAAAGACATATTGTACCAGCATTTAAATCAAAGAACTAGCATGGTCATGTTTGTGTTCAGTCTTGAACTAAGTTTATGAAATTTTAGTTTGGTTATTTCTTTTCTAAGATGCTTACCAGGTATCTGCTATCAAACCAAGTTCCTCCTTCTTCTTCCTTGATAGCGACCACAGTCAACTAGATGATTATTCTGTCACTTAAGCAAGGGGTCTGAACTCGAGAAAGAAAAACAAAAAAAAAAAAAACGGGGCGTGGCTTTTAATGGAGACTGGCGGCCCTTGACACAAAGGTGTCAATGGTCTTGGCCTCTACGACGTCCTGGGGCAGCTCATTCCTATCCTTGATGGTTGACTGGCATGTTTACAAGAAAAGATTTTTTTTCCTTGAGAGATACTAGAACTTTACTTTAACATCCTTTTATGCCTCATCCTTCAGGACCTGCCAAGATAAGTCCAATTTGTACTCATACTTCCCCCATGCATATTCACATCTGGGCTGGTTCTGGTCTTGTCCCAGCACCAACATACACAATAGGCTATAAATAATTACTAGTTTGATAAATGCTAAGAAACCATACAGCATTTATATACTTGTCTTAAGAAACTCAGTGTTGTTATCAAATCATTTCAGTGACCAATTTTGAACAGTATCCGATTTGTTATTTAACATACACTGAACATAGGCTACCAATACCATCTACCGTTAGCCCTCTGCTGATGGCAATTGTTTCTGAGTTGCAGTGCCACAGTGCATGAATCAAATGAAACTGACTCTTCCACACATCTTCATACGAAGTATGTTTCTGTTGCAGCTTAGTAACCCACAGGTAGCTTCACGAAGCGACCAACCAGTGGAGATGATGAACTGAGATCCCGTGTGTGAATGCACGCACAACATTTTGCACACATGTAAAATCCCATCACCAACTTCCGGAAGAGAAGGCCAGTTTAGCGTTGGTATGAATGACACGTTATACACAGCATGCACCTTCCCTGAAGATGGAGTATGGCTGCCTTAATGACGGGATAAAAAAAATGGTCATGCACACAAAACGCCACTCCCTTTGTAGGGTAGATGGGATTAATACTTGCCTGTCCATATAGGGAGTGCCCGCAGGAGTACTGGCCTGCGTATGCAGAAGAGGAAAAAGAATAATAATTCCACCATTCTCAGATTCTGCTTACCGCAAAAATGGAGTAAATGCTTAGTCATGGGGCAAGAGTTACTTTGAAGATGGTACGAAATTAGAGCAGCACAGTATGAGAGCTGCGTTGACAGTGATGTCAAAGGGAAGTAGCAGTGTGTGTGTGTGGTCCATTTCATCCTAGGTAAGTTGATACTACACAACTCAGAATGAAACATGCTTGATTTGAAAGTCACACTTAAGTGACAAGGGAAGGACTCAGACTAAGTTGAAGCCTTTAACATTGCAGACATTATTATGATTATAAGTCCATGACTTAAAAAGCTGTGTTTCAGTGGTTGATATTGTTTTTAACAAAGCACAGGTGATAAATGTATCCTTCATTAAAGAAAAAACAAACAAAAACCACTAAAGGGCAGAGTGAATGAATATGATAACACTTGATCATTGAGAAAAACTAAATTAATATGATCTGTCTCCAGTGGGCCACAGACAGGATCAGTTGGACCTGCTGGTGATGGCACTGCTGCTGCATTCTCTCTGCTGCTTCTCAATCAGCTCCACCTGCACCACCACCACGCCCATCCTCCACTTCCACATACAGTCGTCCTATGTACGGAGGCTTCGGAAGCTATGGGGGAATCGGCAGTATGTATGGTGCTGGAAGCATGTACAGTCCCTATGGAGGTTTTAGTGGCTATGGCTCCTATGGTTACAATCGGTATGGCATGCAAGGTGATGTGCCTGGCAGCTCATTTGCCCGCATAGCAGAGGAAAACTCCAGGCCAGCATTCCAGTCCATCGAGAGTATTGTCCACGCAGTGAATTCTGTGTCCATGATGTTTAGACTCCTCCTTCCAGGCTGTGTACAGTTCCTTCAGAGCGGTCATTGGTGTGGCAGACAACTTTTCCCGTCTCCGCTCCCAGCTGATGCAGATCTTCTCAGCCTTGGCTGTGATCCGTACACTCCGGTACTGTATTCGGCGCTTCCTGGAACTGCTGAAGCTGCGACCAACTGGGGAAGCGGAACGGGAATGGAGGGAAGCTATGGCCCAGGCTGCAGGCGGCATTCCAACGGGCAAAGATGGAGGTCCAAAAAAGAGTGCCTGGCCCATCTTCATGTTTTTCGGCATCATCCTGGTGGTCCATGGCTTATCTGGAAGTTGATCTCATCATTCTCTAACTCTCAAGGTAAAAAAAAAAAAAAGAAAGGAGAGAGAGAGGCAGGTGAGGGTGGGAAGGTGTGGGGGGGTGGGGAAGGAGGAGGGAACAACACATTTGTCGAATTGTACTGCTCAAGTTTCGCTTTGACCTTTGACATAGAATATGTTTATTTGAACGTTTTGTTCATTTGGCAAGTAGAGTAATATTTTGTTTAATTGGTTTATCTCTTGGGTGTTATGAATATTCTTGTGCTCTTTTTTTTTTTTCACCCGTACAATAATTGATTTATCAGAAAAGAGCATTTTTTTTTTTCTTGAAACTTGGAAGAAAAGTTTGTTTTGGATCTGGTTTTATGAATAGAGTCCTGAGTTAGTAGGGTTGCTGCAGAGTAGCTTCTGCCATTGTGGACCTTTCTCTTGTCTTTGTTCTAGAAAATGTTATACACCTTTGTGACTGGTAACAGTTCATTGACATGCCAGTTTGTGTGTGTGTGTTGTGTGTGTGTGTGTGTGTGTGTGTGTGTGTGTGTGTAATCTGACAGTCACATTGTGAAAATTGTACATATTGTCCAGAGTGGATACTAGCTGCCCATCTTGCAGCGTCTGTTATCTGGTGTTTTATCTGTTTATTTTTTTAATGATTTTTTTTTTTACAACGCCTCTTTAAAGAGCGGTACATCAAGGATAATCTCAGCCTCTCAGAACAGCCTAATTTTTGTATGTCGTAAGATATAAATGGCCTAGCTTCCTCTACTTGTTTGCTTCTTATCAGGATACATGTTTTTGTTTTCAGTGGCCTGATTTGTGATGTGACCTTTTTTTCTTGTGTGAACTGACTGGACCTTAACAGACTGCAATAGGTTGAGCTGTAATGTTTAAAACTTGAAAATTAACTTTAGCACCTAGGATTGTGTGGCCTTTGTGGACAGTTTATTGACGTTGTATGTATTGATTACTATTCCTGCTAGCAGAAGAGGAAAGCTGGGCCAAAGGTGAGGCAGACCATGTCGTGGCCCAAACATTATACAACTTCAGTGGGCAAGGGGACGAGGAGTTGTCTTTTCCTGCTGGACAGCAGTGATCCTGGCACCCAAAGGTCAGTAAAGTAACACTAATCTTGGGTCTGACCCATATTATGCATTGTCTGTTGTTTGCTCTTTCCCAGTTAGATGTCACATTCCTTACGTGAGATTGGACATTGATCTTAAGCTCCCAAAACATGTATGATTTAACACATTTTAAGAACCTGTCACATATTCAGCATTGTCCACATGTCAGAAATCAGTATCTTCGTGTGGAAATGCATTGAGAGTCAAGAAGTGTAACACAGATTTGCGTCTCTGATTCACTTCTTTGTTTAGGGATGCAGAGCTTAACGAATTGGTGTGTTGTCAGTTGAAAGAAATTTGAAAAGTGTGGACAATATATGTGCACTTCTCTTATTTAGGATGCTCAGCTTAATACTATATAGCCGAGAGCGGCACGTGCAGCACAACTCTCTGCTGCTGCGCGCTCGTGCATGGCGCTCAGTCCCTGCCGACACGCATATTTCGCCACTTTTTTAAATTAATATTTACGGGTAGCTAGACAACAACCGACAGTGTTGTGTTTGGTGTCATAGGAAAGAACAAACCGTCAATTAATCGAACAGTCATTTTGAATCATTTACTTTCAATGTGTAGACATGACTGTGCGTTGAAAAACATGTCTGACAAGTAAAAAAAAATTCTTTGTTTACATTCTATTCCGTTCTGTTACAACACCAATTCAGAAGATGAAGGGTGCATCAGAAGAAGAAGGCTGCATCTTCAAACAATTCACTTTCCTCTTCTCTTTCATAGTTTTCTATCTCTCTGTCACTCCCCCACATCACCAGATCCACTTTGTTATTGATTTCAAGCGCTTCATTGAGCGAGAGAAATCGCTACCACCCCCTTCGTCTGACCGACATTTTTTCGAGCGTGCTTAGCGGCAAAGCCCAGTGCCGTCAGTTCCTTTGTTCCAAAGCTGCTGGGGTCAGCCAAGTTCACGATAGAGCACTGAAAGTAAGGTCTACTACTCGCTACAATATCCTCAAGATTAGTTACAAAGCTTATTTCCCTATATCCTCAAAATTAGTTACAAAGCTTATTTCCCTTGGATCATTTTATGGAAAGTGCAACAATTTTTAATGTTCCATTCACATGATTGTATGTGACACGGCAGAATGTACTATCCATCACCCAGCCTTGAGTGCCTCAGCTCGAGGGGAAAGAAATCCCGTCACCCACGATTATGTGACTCAGCTGGTAAAGGCTAATGGATTAATGAGTCTTTCAGATAAAAAGAAGATGAAAAACTAAGGACAATTTTTTTTTTTTTTTTACTAAGGACAACTTATGAGTGAACACATTGACTGACTGGCCAGTGTATCGGCATGGGCACACTGCTGCTTAGATGGAAACATTATTTAACGCACTTGGCAAAAGTAAACCAGATAATTTATCTGCACAGCCACCTGCAACCGACCCATATTATGAGACACTATCTAGCAATGAAGATTGAATGAGAGAATTGTTTACATGACCTGCTGCAAACATGGCAGTTCATTGGTCATCATTTGTGTGTGTGTGTGTGTGCGTGTGTGTGTGTGTGTGTGTGTTCGGATTGCTATCTACTTGTCACAGGCAGTTGATGTGTGGTTGCCATTGCTATCTGCCATTGACTGCATGTTCAGCGTGTGCATATTTGTTTCATGTTAACCTGGATCTCTCGATAGTGAGCTGGGATTCTTGGCTACAGACCCTACCCCTTTCTCTCTCCCATCTCCACTAAACTGCCAAGTACTGCACTTTTGGTGTAGCTTGTTGTGATTTCATTGACAACGCTATGCTGCTACACTTTGTGACCCCCCCCCCCGAAAAAAAAAAAAAAGAAAAAAAAAAATCAATCGTGGACTCACTGAGCCAGATAACATAGATCTTTAGAGGATAGACTTGTTTCATCCAAAAATGGTCATGTTCAGTAAGCTTCTGGACAGGAAGAAAAAGCAGAGGAAATCTAGCTAAAGGCAGTTCCAGTTTTATCGTGTGATCAGTTGGGTTCGTTGTTGGACATTGTAATTATTTTTTTCCTTTTTTTTTTGTAGGCCTAGTCAAAACTGAGATACTTTACAAGAATTCCATCTACATAGTCTGCCGTCATTTTATGTACAAAGCAAAGTTTGTTTAAAAAAAAAATGCAGTTGAGTCTGACTGTGAGATATTGAGGACAACACAGACCGACAGAGATGGTTTCAAAGGAGAAACCAGGAGTAAAAAAAGAAAAGAAAGAAAAAAGAGGAAGAAGAAAAATCTCGATAACAGTTTCAATGATATGCATACAAAGTGCAACGCTTAAATTTGGAATGGTACAGAAAATGCCAAAATGTTACAGTTAGTATTTTGGAAGCCTTGGCATCTCTGCACCTCGGTCTCCCCAGGGGAGTCCCCTCAGCTCCCCTTAGATTTCAGAGCAATCCTTACTTCAGATTTTTGTTTTTAATGTCAGTCTCGTGAGAACCATTGAAATAACTTTTTGATATTGTGCACTGGCATTTGGTCTTAGTTGCAAGATATGACATGACTGATCAGTATGCTTCCTTTCATAATATATCTTGTTATTAACACTAACAGGGCCCAAGAGAAGCGTTGATAGTTCGGAAAATGTTAGCACAGCTCTCAGTGATGCTTCTCTACAGTAGATGCTGCTCAACTGTGTGATTCCTGTTTTTCCTTAGCTCTTTTGTTTTTTTAAGTTGTGATTACCTGTGTTTCAGATGCGAGATTCGTAGAAAACATGATTCATTGGTAGAAGATAATAATGATAATACATGAATAATTAAAAAATTCAGTTTCACTTAGGGTCTTTAGAAACAGGATTGGAAGTAACACCAAACCATTAATCGTAAATTTTATCTGAAGTTTCATTTGTCAGTTCCCCTGTCTTCGATGTTGCAGAACTGCAGCCTCAAGTTCGAGGCTGGCTCCTTGCCAGCTTTTGGTGGCCGCAAAGGACTTGTTCCTTACAATTACATCAAAGTGCTTGGCAAACGCCGTGGGCGGCAGCCAGCCTCATCAGCAGCAACCACTGCTAGCATGCTGGCTGTAGCCAGCCAGCCTGCAGATCCTGCTTTACCAGCCGCCAACAGCAATCCTGAAAGTGCCGCTCAGTCTGCATTCTCTTCAGTGTCTGCACGCGACATCAACCCGGAAGTAGCTGTGCCAGACATGGATTCTATTTTTGCCACGTCAGAAACACAGGGCTCGCTGGGAAAGTCCCCCAGCTCTCCACACAGCCTCGAGCCAGCAGTCAGAAGAAGGAAAGAGACTCGACTGCTGCTGACATTGTAGACAAAGAAACAGGGGAGTGAAACCATTTTACAGTAAACAGATTGGGAGACAAGTACTTTTGAAAAACAAATTGTTGATAGATAACCCATGGCTCACTTGTGGTGTTGAGAAATTGCTTCCTACACGACGTAAATTTGATGTGGTGATTGCCAGTGACACTTGAAAGAGCATGTGTATATTTCATGGGTACTGTCTTTCAAAATTCAAATTTTATACATCAACCAGTGTCATTAAATGTCAGCTTTCAACTTGTGGACTCAAATCTGTGATAATTGATAGGATCGAATGATTCATGCTAAGAGAATGTGTAATGATATTCATTTTTAATTTTGCTTGATATTTTTCAGATAGGATCAGATGATTTGAGCTAAAAAAAAAAAAAAAACAACAAAAAAAATGTAATGATATTTTAATTTTGCTTGACATTCTTCAACCGAATGGTCCAAACTATGAACCTTCAGTTTACACAGCTTTTGTGTATAGCAATAGCTTACACATCAGCATTTAGCCCAAATGAGGGATATATTATCCGCACATTTTTTTTTTTTTTTTTTTTTTTTTTTTTTTTTTTTTGTTCATTTTACGTCAGTCAGTCTCTGACTTTTCCATTTTGTTTTGTATAACATGGCAACAGCTCTGATACAGCTCTATGCAGTGAGTGCAAGGGGTCACAGTAAAAGAATGGTAAAGAACGTACAGTATTAACTTACAGACAATTCACATCAAATTGAGAATCAGCAATTTTTCATGAATTTTCAATTGACCACTGGTTTCAAAGCCAACAAGGGCTGTGGAGATTTTGTGATAATGAATGCAGCAGTCTGCCTCTGGTTGTTGTCAGCGGGTACCTGGATTTTGGCATACTTCTTCCTGGTTACTCAGTTCCATTGTCTGTTCACTTCACTTCCCGTCGTCTCTCGTCTCTAGGTGGAAGGTCTTGGAACTTGTCATATGTATGTATCCTTTAAGCTGTCTTTTCAACATTGTGGTCAGCAGGGTCTTCACAAAGGCTCACATTCTTTCCAAAGGTTTTGCAGACTTTTTATCATTTGCAACATGCTGAGTGTAGGAGATGCCAAGTAATGTTCTAGAGCATGTCATCTCCATTGCTTGTATAGATCTTCCTTTGCCGTTATGCTGTCAATGAATTCCGTGATTTGCATGCATTCAGGAAGATCAATAACACCATTACATACATGTGAAATGCCTCAGCTTGGATCCGAGATATGTGTATTGGTTTCTTCTCCAGATTGGTTTTAGCTTTCACTGCTGCTGTTCTTTTGCAAGGATTCCAGACTTAGTTCCATCTCGCTGTCTAGGTCTTGTCCCTGACTGTGATCAGTCACTTGGTTGGCTGTAAGCACGTCATTGTCATATGTCTGGGATAAACTAAAATCAGGTGTAGAATTACACTTTTTTTTTTTCCTTTTTCTTATGCATGCAATTTTTAAATGCAAGTTAGAACAGTGTATTATTTAACTGGATGTGTGCCATACATGTTGTGAATTGAATGTATGGCTGGTACGAATTCATTAACAACGCTGGTCAGTTTTAAATTTGATCTCCAATTTCCCAAAAGGTGAAACTGGTCTTTATCAAATGACTGAATGGATGGATATAAAAAGTATTGGCTTTGAAAATTTAGTCCCCTTGTGACGAGTTCTTGTTCAGCTTCGTGTAGTCCTGTTCAGCTTTGTGAATCTTTATTAGCTGGGCAACTAGAACAAGAATGCTAAACTAGCAAGATACATCATTATCACTAATAACCATGCTATATGCAGTATTACTTGGAACTCACTTTGTTTTGAATTGTATGCATGTGTTCGTGTCTTTGTTGCCACCTACAGCCAAGTTTACTTTCCTTTTGTGCACACATGGGCAATACACATTGTGAATTTGATCTAGTCCGTTTCTGTGAAGTGGCGAGAGAAAAAAAGCAATCGACACGATAGTTCATTTGCGTTAAAAACAAAAACAAAAAAACAAAAAAAAAAAACCCCAGTGTACCTGCTATATAGTGACCTGAGCACATCTGAAATTGTGAAGAGTAAAAGAGTATAATGCCAGTCTCTTAGAGAACATTTTTTTTTTTTTTTTTTACTGGAATCCTGCCTAAATTTATGAAAAGAAAAACGCTCTTCAATATTGCACCCTCCCCCCCCCCCCCCCCCCCCATTTTAAAAATTTTAAACGAGAGATAAAAGTAACAAAACAGGAACAGTACAAGAGAGGTTACGTGATAGGTACCAACCAACTGAAAAGGCACTTGACCAACATCCAGGCGACTGCTGCTGCATGTCATAATAGACCTGTTGTGAAATGAATACATGGTCTGCTTGGCTTTTGACAGAATTCAGGGGTTTTCTCATATCACATTTGCATGCATATTGCTGTTCTTCAGGTAAAATTGGGAAAAAAAAAAAAAAAACATTGTGTAGTGCCGTTCTGTACATCTCCCCCAGCAGGTGGGATTCCATTTACTGCAGTGATATAAAACTTAAGAGTAGGAAAAATCATGCATGTGTTTCACCGTAGGCATGATTCCTGCGCATGTATGCATTGGGACACTGGCATTTTGCCAAGATGATAAATCCCCCCCCCCCCCCCCCCCCCCCCCCCCCCCGAGATTGTTATTTCATTTCATTTTTTCAGTGTTGGCTGAGGATCATTCTTATTTACCTTGATCTTCTTCAGTATTCACAAATCAAATTCAGAGTGAGCTAGGTTGTCTTTGGTCTTCTTTACCATTCCTCAGTATTTTATAAAACTCCTTGCCCATCATCGAGAAATCAAGGCAAATTAGCTTCCTATGCATCCTTGACATGGCTGGCAAGTTTATTTACTTTTTGCTTTGTTAACCCATGCTGACACATGTATTTGGGTTACTGTTGGGTTGCGACGTCTTACAGCTGCTGAGAGCTCCGCATTTGTTATGCTGTCAGTGTTTGCATGCAAGGTTTGTATCCTTAGATGCACAGCCACAACATTGGGTATATCACTGTCTTGTCCTATTTAAGTATTTGTTCAGAACCTTAAAAATAACCACAACATATTCCGTTTTGCATTTATTGTTAGTGATAAGGTTAAGAGAAGAGGGTTTTTTAGCAGCAATTTTGTTACTTACTGTCCCAAGTCAGTTCTCACATTTCTCGACTTGGCTGAAAGCCTTGAAAATCACAAATTTTTTATAATCAGCCTTCTGGTCAGTAGAAAGTTTGTTACAATATTGCTGATACATGTATTTCTTAAATACTTGGCCTGTGCTCAGTCACAGCTGTCCGGCCGAGATCAAAATCATGCTCTTTAGTTCCAGCCTGCCCGGCAGGCGATAAACAGAGGCGGCGTGACTCAGCGCTGAGTGCTGAAAAGCTGGAAGCGCACGTGTGTAGGGCCCCATCCCTTTTCTTAAGTGAGCGCATGTGTTCTCATGCTGTGCTGTTCTTGTTGTGCTTTACGGATTATTATTCTTCCACATTCCATATAATTAACTGTGTGTGTGATTTTGTGTGTGTTGTGATTCTGCTTTGTGCCGTTTGATATAACTTGGTTCATGTTTTTTTTTTTTTTTTTTTTTTTCCATTGAGAGAAGTTCGTTTTCATAAGTTGGCCAGGATCCGGCATGTTGTTGGTGTATGTGAGTGGTGCTACTGCTCGAGAGGAGACATTCTAGGCCTACCAGGCGATTACTTTTTCCTTCCTCTCTCTCTCTCTCTCTCTCTTGCGCTTGCTGTGTGTGTGTGTGTGTGTGTGTGCGTGTGTGTGTGTGTGTGTGTGTGTGTGTGTGTGTGTGTGTGTGTGTGTGTGTGTGTGTGTGTGTGTGTGTGTGTTGTTGTTGTTGTTGTTGCTGTTGTGGTTGTTGTTGTTGCTGCTCTCTCTCTCTCTCTCTCTCTGTGCATACATAAGAGTAAGAGTGTGCAAGTGAGTACCCAAGCGTGTTTTTAATGATAGAGTAAGCTGTAATATCTTGTGCTCTCTCTCTCTCTCTCTATGTCTCTGTCTGTCTGTCTCTGTCTCTCTCTCTCTCTCTCGGGCGCGCGCGCGCGCGTGTGCGTGCGTGTGTGTGTGTGTGTGTGTACGTGTGTGACATTTTGCATTGGTGTGTGTATATGTGACATCAGTTTCAAATGATTTGAACGGGGGAAAGAACAAGGTCAGGTAGGAGCATTTCATTGTTTATAACTGACATCTGCATGTGTGGCATGCTAAAATCTTGCTTTGCTTTACTAAAAGCATGGGTGTGGCTGTGAGAATCAGTTTCGGCATGCTTCACAAGCACGTAGAGCACGCAGATAAACAAGCAAAACATGCCTAGGCTGGGTGGGGAAACCAGTGTTCCCAGTGAAGCTGACCAGACCCGACACTGTTTATTCAGGCCAAGTACCGGCTGTCAGGTAGAAGTACCCGCGACTAATTTTCTGTCAGTTTAGAAGGAAAGATGCATGTCCAATATGCTAGAGGTTGAGCGTGATAGCTTCAGGAACGCATGCTCTCCACTGAGTTGCGATTTCATTTCACTTTGTGTGTGTTCGTTAGTCTGTTTCAATTGTTTTTTGTTGACAAATCTTTGTGGTGCTTGTCAGCAATGCGTATGAAAGAAGACCCATTCATGTTTGGTGTCGTTCTGTCAGTCAGAGACCCCACATTACAGTGACATCAATCAACCACAGTTCGTTGCATTCTGGCGCAAAGTATTAATAAAGAAACATAGCATCCTGTTTTCAACACACTATCAGCCAGACAGCTAGTATCACATTACGCGTAGGGAGGAAAGTTTGTGGCAGGTAAGCGCGAGGAAGCTGGCAGCTGTCAGCAGAAGTGCGCTGTTTAAACAAACCGCGGCCGTTCCATCCCTTCCCCTCCTGCGAACGATAGGCGGTCAGGGTTCTTCTCCGTCCACAGTATTGATCCATTTTGCTAAACTCTCTCAAACACTTCATGCGATAGCACATACATACACTTTACCGAGGTATTACAAGGACGGAAATTCCACATGCCACATAGAGGAATTCCCATTGTCAGGCTTCGTGGCCTAGATCTAGCCATGTCTGAGTCGAAAAAAAGAAAAAAAAGAAAAAAAAAAACCCCCTCTGTAGCAAGAAAACGAAATAATCTCTATAACAAGAAAATTAACGCATACAATTTGCGATGACTAATTGAATGTTTTTCCTGTGGTTCCTTTCCCCTGACCGTGAATAGAAGAGAGAATTTTTCAAATCTTGACCGACTTGATGTTCCTACTGCTTTAACAGCTGACAAAAGATTCACTGGTGCCCTGAGTACAGTTTGTCCCCAGGACCTATTTGTGTTACCAGCCACAATGAGCCAAGTCATCGGAAAAAGTTAAAAATGGTTATGTAGATAAATTAATTGAACATGTCCAAAAACACCAATTTTTCAAAAAAACTGTTACAATATCATAACTCTTACCAGTCTTGGAGTCGTCAGACACCAAGCCCAATCACAAATGTTTTACCACAATCCAGTCGTGTATAGTTCCAATCATGTCTGAAATGATATTCCTATGCCTCAATTTGCTGTTGAAACGGTGTGGGGTGCTTGCTTCAGACAAGAATACCATTCTTGAGTCACATATGAAAAAAACCTGTCACACTTACAGGCCAAGTAAAGTTAACTCTTCATATTTTTTTAAACCCATGTTTATTTCATACCATTGTTCATTTTTTTGAAATCTCTAAGTTGGGAAGTCCGGTACATTTTGAGGAGAATTACACTTTTTGTATTGATTTAAGTAGCATTGTGTCCTGCAATGACCATTGAAGGTTAAAAATATCTCCCCAAAATGAATCAAGATGTTTAGTTTTCTTTTCAGTGGTACGACTTGGTCAGTTCATTTTCTGCACACCTTGTGACATTATTACGAAGTTAATTGAAAAGAAAAATGTGTATGTTGAAGGTTGACGTTTTAATTATCATAATCTTTAGAGCATGTAGATATCATGAAGTATTCAACAGTGTAGTGTTTTTAGTATCTTAAGCAATACTTTGAGAACCCAAGGTTGTGGCTGTATTCGTAGACAAGTTGCTACCAAGGGGGGGATGGAGAGAGGGGAGGTATCAGGAAAAAAAAAAAAAAAAATACAAGATAGGTCTAATGGTTCCTCCAACCCCACCCTAATTTTTCGCTTCATGTGACAGTCTGAGCACAATGAACCACCAGAATGTCATTTCTCACCAGAATGTATATAAAAGTTTGCCTTTGTCAGCACAAGTCACTGTACGGTGAGAAAGACTTTTCCCAATGTTTTATTTCTTCATTACTCAATGCTGTTGTATGCAGCCAAGATTTTTTTTTTTTTTTTTAAATAAATCTTAATCATCAAATCTTGTGTGTGAATGTGTGCGTGGCTGTACCTCATAATAATTTGATCTTGTTATGGTTGCAGATTTTTAATTGCTGCAAGAGAAAAAAATAGTTTTCAGAAATTATCTCAAGCATGGGAAATAGAGTGCTGAAAAGAAGGAAGCAAAGTGAAAGAAACGGGCAAGACGTCCTCAGTCTCAAGAGCTGCCTTGTCACTGCATTAAGCCCAATGTTGACCATCTTGAACACCTTAATGTCATCAGTTTCTTGTCCCTTTTCCCCATTAATTACTGGTTAGTTTATTTATTCATTTTTCTATCCAATTTCCATCCTACATACCACTAAAATGGCATAGCTCCAAGGCCACTTATTCTATTCGTTTTCTGTTCACAGCCACAGTGTGACTTGTCCTATCACAGCACTAGCATCAGCAATCTTTAGGTGGCAATCGTCAAGTCATAACCCACCAGACAAGACACTTCCCTGCTGCTGAATCACTTTGGTGGTGTCTCTCCTGAACCAATGTACACAAGATGTCAGTATTTTACCTGCAAAGCCCCTAATGACAAATAACTGCTTAGCTACCGAATGAGCACGAGTGACAATCCTCTTCCAAAGGGCACTGCCAGGTCCATCCACTGACAGCCCACAAAAACTTGCCGATTATGACAAGTCTTGACTCGAACTCGCCATGGACACTGACATGGAGAGAGAGTCGAAACTAAGGTCACCATGAAAGCAGAACATGAAGGGCTACAGAATTGGACTTTTTTTGTTGTTGTAAATGCCAATCAATGATGATGATGAAGATGATGCTATGGAGTTCCATTCTGGTCAGAGAATACACGTTAGGGATGTATAGCATCCCAGTATCAACCAGGCCTGAGAGAAATACACCTGCGGTGTAGCCTTGAAATTCAAGCAACATTCCAAGAGACGCATCATAGAAGAGGACGATACTTGACTGTGTAGTAGAAGTCTTCCCATTTTAGGTCACAGCAAACTCAATTCTAGGCAAGTAGAGGCAGTTCGATTGTGTGAGTCCGTCTTCCCCCTTGAACCCTTAACAAACTCAGCTTTGGGTAGTTAACCAGTTAGGGCCGAAAAATCCAATAAAGAAAATGGCACTGATGGAAGTTGTATCTATGACCTCCTCACAACAATCCACCATGCTAACCACTTCACCATGGCAGGTGTTTCTTTTTTTTTTACATCGATTTTATCCCCAAATCGAAGATTCCTGCAGATGATTATTAACTGTTATGATGTTAATGAAGCAATGCCTAAGCTCATCACTGAAGTTGCAATTCTGAATCAACTCTTAAAGTGCTTCTGTAAGATTAAAAGTTTTGGTCTTTTCTATCATTAGGTCTAGAAAAATGTCATATCAGTATTCGGTTTCACTTGCTTCATTATGGCAGATTCCAGACACTGAGAAAATGTTTTTCAATAAGTGAACTGTAACGTACAAATGAACTTCCGCCACCTTTCTGTTTCACACACACCAGTATAGTGAACCAGATGAATTACTTTTGAACAGAATTTAGGTTAGGACCCACCACATGCAGAGGGATCCAGGACCAAAAGAATTCAGACGGAGGAAATTTGGCAAATTTCAGCAAACCGCAGAGAGGTTCGAACCTCACAAAAAGTTCTTTTCTCCCATGGCTCCTTTTCCATTTCTCCATAGGATTCAAGTCATCATTAGAATGCTCTTCTTTTGAATTTGATGAAGGGAGGTAAAATATGTTGCACGATTGCAATAATGGAATTGCACCTTGCAAAATTCTGTTGCGGCAGTAGTGTGGTACTCGTGGGACAGCAGCCAGGATATTTAATCAAGAAAATCTACTTCACAAGCTTACAGTAAAGTAAGATCCTTTTTATAATAGACTTCCCTTGTATCATAAGCCACCACACAATGAACAGCATAAGAGGAGTGTTTAATAAAAGGAACATAAGAATTCCTTCCTGAATACCAAGCTTTCACCCATGCTAAAGGGTGTTTAATCGACAGATGCTCATCCAGCCACAAATACACTGCCCTTCACTCAAGACACAAACACATACAGACAGATACACCAATTTTTTATTCACATATTCTGTTTCTTTGTGTCTATTCGGTATCATAATACCCAATCTGGAAACTCAAGTTGACATCCTTCCCAGTCAACCTTTTGTACACTGCTGAAAAAGTCTCCACCTGAAAGACAAAATATACAATATTCATGAATTTTGTCAATGCACATGAATAAAAAAGGTGTATGTACACTCCAAACCTTTACAGATTTTTTAGGGATAGTGAAACTTAAAACATTTATTACAAAAATTGAACACACGTATTAACAATTTGTCTGCAAAACTATTAAGACTCTTTAAGTCATCTTGATGACACTGGATAAAAAAAAAGTCATCTTTAACACGATACTGATGAAACTTGTCTGCAATGCTTCCATGATTCTTCACTGAATGGAAACAAACTTACGCATTTAGGTCAAAAAATTATGACCTAACAAACTATACATAGTCAGATATTTTTCTGCGGTAGCATGACTGGTGTGTGTGTGTGTGGGGGGGGGGGGGGGGGGGGGGGGGGGAGGGGGACAATGTGAAAAGAATGCAGTACATGTAGCAAAACTGAGCAGGAGACTGGTAAGGGGGGAAAGACCAAGTATGGAAGAGGAGCCCTGGAATCTGATGAGAAAGTGATAGAAAACACCAATAACAGACCTTGTGCTCCACTGTGGTCTGCTGGTTCTTGTCCAAATGAACCTTGACCAGGCGAGGCGAGAACCATCCAGTTTGATGCGGATTCGCTTGCCAACAATCTCAGCTGGGAAGCACAGATCTTCCAGTATGTTGTCA
The DNA here is from genome assembly GCA_016801955.1 of Conus betulinus. NCBI lineage: Eukaryota > Metazoa > Mollusca > Gastropoda > Neogastropoda > Conidae > Conus > Conus betulinus. The sequence continues at coordinate 739,302 of JADBJO010000207.1, forward strand.
TGTACCATAGTCAGCGTGCGACTGTGAACAGAAGAATAAATTAAAGTTTATTCCATACTGAAAGTTACTGGTGAGAAGTTACTTGGTGAGACCTTCAAGAAGTGCTACATATTGTGTGTGTGTGTTTTTTTTTAGCTCGTCAGAATGTGTGCTGAAACAATCTTCTAGCAGAGTACCATCTTCAAACAGTAAAAATTAAGCAATGAGCATTAATAAACATATATAAACTTTGATACTTTAATGTTCGTACATCATCTACTTTATATTTTTAAGAAAAAAACACGAAAGGTGGTGTGAATCTTAAGTGCCTGAAAAAAAAACAAAACAAAACACAAAAAAAAGTTTTAAACAAATATTTAGCAGTTTAATATACACACAAAAAAACATTAAATTTTCACTGAAGTGCAAATAAGCTTGTAAAACTGTTCAGAATCGAACCTTATCAAGCAGATGACAAAATTATCTGACAGACTAAGAGTAGATGTGACAGTGCTGTTCAAATTTTGCTTTCAGTATGCATTTTTGTTATTTTATTGCCAATTTTTATTTGAAATACTTAAGAATATGCCATTTATCATATTTTGCTTTCAGTGTAAATGTTACTGCCAATTTGATTTGAAATACTTTAGAATGATTTGAAATACTTAAGAACGTCACAGATCATCAAACACAAGGAAAACAAACACGGCTGGCAAAGAAAATAAGTCTTGTTACTGTCAATATGTCATCCCAAATGAAAATGTAACAAGCTGCACTGATGCATAACAGTTCAAATTTATTCTCTGTTAGTAATCTGAAATAAACACTGAAAGTAACTTCAGCTCTTTCATACTGTCAAAACTTGTGGCATGATTACATGTTGATGTTAATAGTGCACTGAAAAATTACTTTTATCATGTTATCACTACAAAACTACTTGTTCTATAGTCATCTTTTATCAGAAGTCTATTTAAACTGTTTACAGAGCAAACAAAAGATTTAATATACTATAGCATAATGAATTATAATTCAATACAATGGCGATAGAAATCTGTTGCTGGTTTTTGGCGACCATTAAAACAAAATGATTGTAAATGGGGAAAAAAAAAACCGATATAATTGTAAATATAGTATTCAAAATGTACAGAACTTTTATGACGGATTGGAAAAGATGGGATGGAAACTAAGTGGCCATAAACTCGTTTAACAAAGTCATCGAATCACCGGAGCAGATTACTTTCTCAAGTGAAATAAGTAAGCCTACTTCTGATTGAATTTGCACTTCGTTACTGAAAATGTGTACATGTTCCTATCCTGGTACTAGTTGCTTATAAGCAGTCAACACTATCCCCTCCATCCAATCCAGTTGTACAGACAGCAAGAAAAAAATAGTGACAGCCAACTCCTCTCTGATACTACAAAAAAAAAAAAAAAAAAAAAAAAAAAAAAAAAAAGACCGCAATGATAAAGCACATCAGTACGGCGAGTGAAGGTGTGTTTTCATCATCAAGATCAGGTGCCATACTCATCACATGTGCTCAGAATAAATCACAACTGAATGCTGTCCAAATCATATAATGTGCACTGAAAAGCAAAAAAAAAAAAGCTATTGACAGGAAGGCCGTTATTCTTATCTCTGCAATATCAAAAATGTATCTCAACAAGTTGGAGGACAGCAACATCAACAACAACCCCCCCTAAACTGACCAAATGTATCAGTATGCAAAGATGTTTTTCATTATCACAATCAGATGGCTTGCTCCTCACATGTTGTAAGAAAAAAATGACACAAAACTGTTCTTTAAATCATAAAATGTGCATAAGTTAATTACTTGTAGTGACAAGGGAAGGGAGGGGGCTGCGCAAAGGGGGGAGAAGATAAAATGCAAAGCAAGTACCCAGATGACTTCTATTGCCCATCTGATACCTTTAACAATGTAAATGCATGTAATACCAAAGAATCTACCTCAAAGCTGGCCAATTCTGGCCAATTCTTGAACACGCAGAGCACATCACTATGGCAGGTGAAAGTTTTTTTTGTCATATCAGAGCTCAAAACTCATCGTTTTAGCTCAAGATGGATCTTTTCTAACATATGTATTTAGTGAGAGAGAGCAAGGTCAAACCCCTTCCAGTGCTCCTAATGTTGCACAACTGGGGGTACTTCATGCACAGATTTTGCGGTTTGACACACCAGTTTTCACAGAGGGTCCCTGGGACGCACAGTTTTTTTTTTCACCGAGCTGGAAGCAAGAGTCGGCCTGACTTCATTGAAGAGGTCAAATTATTCCTCTTCTTCAGCATTCCTGACGAAGAATATGGTAGTGCGGGCACTGCCGCTATATTTGTCCATCTTGTTTTCACTTTTGTTGAACCCAACACCCACAGATCTTTAAAAAAAAAAAAAAAAAAATTTGGATGCATGTTAAATCCCATTTCATTTTTTGTAAGACTGTGCCATCGTGTGCCAGTGTGACAGAAACATTTAACACGAGCCAACCACAAACTCATGTTGACACGTAGCCACATCCATTTTGTGCTCAATTTGAGAAAGAAAGTAACTGCTCATTCTTTGTTTACACTGTCCTGAATTTATTTTATCTTGCCTGAAGAAGACTAAAGAGGTCGAAAAAATGTTATGTTTAGTATTTATTTGTCCCTTTTGTATGGCAGGAAAATAGTATTTCTTTTAAGTTTGTTACCAAAAAACTGGGATTCCAGCTTCCAGCATACCACTATGTACATAAAGTTAATAATCGAATTTTGCCTTGCACACACCCTTATTACATATACCTGGTCAGTCTAAAACCCCTGATTGCTGTTCAGTCATTTACACAGGCTAAGTTTATGTTGAACGCAGGCTTGGTTAACCATCTCATCTGAAAGAACAGGACTCAGCTCACAACTATGACCTACTATGGTTAAACCACCTCAAACTGGGACAGAACACATCGGTACGGCGAGTGAAGGTGTTTTCTTCACCATGATCAGACATCATACTCATCATCTGTGCTCCAGAGGTAGGACAGCAGTTTCACATTCACTGGTTCAGTCATTATGGGTACTGAGAACAAGCCTCGGAGAACCATTCTAGCCATTTCTTATTCCATTTAGCTTCTTGAATCACTCCCCTAATCTTATAAACTGTTCCTCATGAATCTTTCACAGGTGTAAAGCCAATGCAACAAACTTCTGTGCTGCTTTCTGCTTTGCTGCGAAGGTCCATTCCAAAAGATTGCTTTGTTGAAATCAAATACATTAATGTTTTCATAAGACCACCATGAAAACTAACTCCATCATTTGATTTCATTGTTGTACTGTGCAAGCAACAAGTCGATCAACTATAACAATGGCATTCTTTAAGTGCTCTAAAATTACATTGAAAAACTTTCCAATTTTCCTGGATAAGGTTAATATGATGAAAGATCAGTTGATTCGTTGTTTTTCTTTTACTTCATAAGGTTCTATTATGTTGAAAGCATCAAGGAATTGTTGTCACCATACTGACTTTCATGTTTTCTGAATTTGAAAATGACTAGCTATCCTCAAATTTGCACGCACATTGTTCACACACAAAGATAGCTGTGATCGTGTTGGATTGTATTATGACTGTAGTTAGATTAGAATTTGAAAAGCCAAAAGGAAAACAACATAAACTTAAAATTCGATCAGTTTTTCATTGAAAGACTTCATCTGTAAAGAGAGATACCCATCCAACAAAAGTTAACTTACCTTCTTGGACGCTTCTGCTTGTTTTTCTGTCTACTCTTTCTTGTGGGCTTTGGAAGAATGCGCGCGCCTCTGAAAACAATGTCAAACATATTCCATGAGTATGCCTTTGCAGCATGCATTTTTTATCATACTCAGGATATTACCTGGCAGACCCAAAAAAAAATCTACTTTCGAGCATTACAGAAATCATTTTTGGCTTTGTTTCAATCATATGAATGTTTTTCTTCCGAACAGCCTTGGCTGTGAAAGCAGCCAACGTCTTCAAATGAAGACAAGCTAATTAATAGCAACAAGTTGAGAAAAAACAACAACAACAACAAAAAATAAATAAAAATAAAATAAAATGAAATAAAACAAAAAAGCCACAATAAAAACAAAACAGACTTTAAGCTGAGATGGGAATATCATTTCTTCTATGGATATACCAAGCAATAAAACCCTGAAATCAAAAGAACAGTGCTAATTTCTGATCTAACAAATTTAAGAGTACACAAATCACTTGCAAAGATCTCATCAAAAACATTACGCCCTTTGGAAAGATGCACCACTCCCCGACTGTTTATTCTGGTCTACTGGCAAAAACAGCGTACATAAAGCCAGGTGCTCAGTGACTTACAGGCCAGAAGCGCCTGCCACTTCCACTTTCCCCAACAAGGCAGACAAGGTAAGGGCAAAATGTACAGTTCTAGAAATTGACAGAGAGAGAGAGAGAGAACGAACAAACGAACGAACACAATTTTTTTTTTTACCAGGGTAATGAGATAAGCGAAGTGTACATGCTTTTTTCCACCCAGCCCTGAAAAAAAGAGAGAGAGAGAGAGACTGTCTCACACATACACGTGTACATGTATAGAGAGAGAGAGCAGACGGATCTTTTCTGAAAGTGACAATTTGTCTTGTTGCATGCACTGGGATAGTTTGTCTTGTTGCATGCATGTGCACTTGTGTTATGTGTTGATTTTTTCATCATCACCTTTCCCTTTTCGTAAGTTTTATCTGCCTGTCATACATTTTAGAGAGAAAGATACTACAATGGGGAGGTGGGGAGTGTCAATTCTTCGCTCCTTTTTTCCTTTGCTATAGTTTGTTTTACACTCCTTAAAATTAAATACGATATCTTTTCTGTAAGAATAATATTTTTAAAAAGCGCACATTTTTCACTATTTGTTAATTAAAATACCAAATGGGTAAAATGTAAAAAAAAAAAAAGCAACTGTCACAGGTCCTAAAAAATTTCACTCCCGCATTAAGTACCTCTAACAAGATACATGGACAGCTCAAACCCACAATTATGATTTGTCTGCAATCAGAATGTTGCACAAGGATGTAACTTACTCAGTTGCTGAAGCTTCAGCGTTTTTCTAAATTGATGCAAAATGTCTGTTGTATTCCCAAATGAGCTGAAGTCTAATGTTCAGATACACACTGACGACGGGGTAACTCGGCTGACACTTCCCAACAGATGCAAGGGCAATGTAGCCTCTTTTTTCAGTCGCATCCGGAATCTCCCTCTCACCCTGTCCATGTGCAGCAGTTGTTCTGACTTTTGTAAGGTGACTATCTCCATCTTCATGATCCGTCGACTGCAGAAGTTCTCCAGTTCTCTGATCTTCTTCCGTGTTGTATGACAATTTTTCTTTGTCATCTCATCAAAATCAGTAACACAAACCTCTCCTGCTGGCATGCTGGGCACTTTTCTTTTTAGCACTTGCTGTATATTCCCACTGACTGCACTGTTCTTCCGAGAGTGGTAATCGACAGCAAGTTCAATAGTTTCTGTAGTATTTGGTATCCTTTCAAACTTGTGTGACGCAATAACAGAGTCGAAGATTTTTCAGCAAATATCCACTGGTAGCCTGGTAGCACCGAAACATGGCCAGTCCAGGTAGAGGATAGTTGAACAGGTGAAGCCGACTCCAAATATTTCCAAAGACCACTTGATTGAGAATCAGCTGCCAAACAGGAGCTTTCTTTGCTGTGCTTGGATCTGTTGACAAAAAATGGATTGGCACTTTACCAGTTCTCTGCCTCTCTCTCTCTCTGTCCATATCTCAGGCTGGAGAACATCCAAACTTGAAAACACTGAAAATGGCTCGGGTACAGGGATCACCTACACCCTGAGGGGGGGGGGGTGGCGGGTGGGGACTCAGGGAGGCCAAAACCTCCCTGTCGAAATACAATTTTGGCAGTTCCAAAGGCTGTTTCATGATCTCAAGTTACTATGCAGAAAGCAAAGAAACCAAGAGAAAATAACTGAACACACACACAAATAGTACACACACTCACACAGGCATGCACACTTAAAAACTTAATAAATTTCGAGGAAAAAATGAAAGAAAAGAAAGAAAAAGAAGAAAAAAAAAAATGCTGCTTGCCTCAGCAGCCATGCAAATAAACTGGTAATGAAAGAACAATAGCTTGTACTTTTAACACAATCACCATCATTCTGTGCAATTCACATTTTGCTGTTCGTAACCAAGCCCACCATAGGGGTACATATGATATATTATTATCTAGTCCGTCACATTGTCAAAATAAAAAATGCACACATGTTTATTACTGGGGAAAAAAGAGGGTGGGGGGTGGTGGTGGTAAAATATTAATCAGATCAAGAAATGTTGTCTGCTCTGATGCAGTCTAGTGCTCTTGAAGCATCAACATACTTCTTGCGGCGCACATGTTCCAAGAGCACCGTCCGAGTTCCTACAGACTCCCAATAACAAAATTCAAGGAGTTTTCAAGGATTTTTTTTTTCTTCAAGGCTACAATACATGGCTAAAAATTGAGGCTGTACAAATTCTCTCCCTTGGTTAAATAGCAGATGACAATCTGGGATTGTGATAATGTTGTAAAAGTTTGTTTTAAAATAATTTTTCATCAACCTGAACGCAGAAAAATCAAACTCCATTTCTGTTTGCCACACTGAAAATTTTTGGAGCCAATAGCTTGATTTTCAAAAGTTTTCAAAGAGGTATGGTCAACAGAACCACATTTTATCGATTTGAAATTCACTTTCAGAATTCAAGGAGTTTCAAGGAGCATAGGAACCCTGACTGTTAACACGCAGCTGGCATAGCTCAGTGCTTTATAACAAAGTGGAAAAGTAACAACCAGGTTCCAGGTTCCTTCACTTTCTGATAACAAGTCGAAACAGCTGGTCAAAATAACTCAATAGTCTTTTCAGTCCAATCAAACCTCAAACACTTAAAAAAATTGTGCGTTCATCAAATGTCTTTATTTAAGCATCGTGACATGCAAGACATTGCATTTTCCCTTGAGAAAAAGAAGCCTCAACATGACCGACAACCACAAAAATGGCTGAACGAATTACATTCACCTTCATATTTGCCTGCCTCTGAAATGCTCTAATTAATGCAAGAAGCACTGCGATACACCATAACGATTGTGGGCGGAAAAGCGCTGAATGGAAAATCATGGAAACCTGGACTGGAAAAACTGGATACAATATAAGACTCTGGATACTGATTGTGCCATTAAAAAAAGAAAAATTCACTGGACCTTTTCCCCTCAGATGTTCACTTTTTTTCCTTTGAAAATCAGATTATTTCTCTGAAATCCTCAGATCTTAGGAATGTTCTCCAGCCTGCTGTATCTCATACACACACACACACAGGGGCACGTACATTGGACCAACATACCATCACAACCACTGGAAACATATGATGAATATATATACATGTGCGTGCTTTTATACATCACATGCGTGTACATGGTGTGCACCCATAAAAGTGAATTGACACACAAACTAATGCGTATGTTTCAAAATGTTCACACATTTACAGTGATGGCAATTTACTGTGTCTACATGTAAGGAAAAACCTTCATAAGTCATGTTGATCAGAAATATCTACATGTTGATAGTTGCTCAAGATGTTTGTGTGAAGGAAGGGACACAACATAAAGACTGACTGACTCGCAAATTAGATGGGGTGGAGATCATGAGTCATACAGAATTTTAGAGCATTAATAATAATTTTTTTTCCCAAATACCGTATCATGATGACTGCAAGCCAGTGCACATAATCATTTGCTTGTGTGCATGTGTGTGTAGCGAGTGTACATTATGTGTATGTGTATACAAGCACGCATGTACATGTTCATACAAGCATCACCTTATAAATGCATTTTTACTCTCTTTCACATACACATTCATACACTCAGCCTCTTTTCTCGCACACACATGCTCGCTCTCTCTCTCACATACACAAACTCACATACATACATACATACATATCCCCCTCTCTCAAAACAACAACTCGAGGGTTGACTGCCAGAACCCAGTATCTTATTTATACATGTGTACATACTGTAAGAAAAATAATACAGAAAATAATAAACTCACCTTTCTTTTGGAAAAGAAAACCGATACCCCCCCCCCCCCCCCCCCCCCGAGAATTATGACAATTCAGAAGTGCACACTATTTGCCACGTGCCTTACTCGCCATGCTGTGGGATTGTGGAAGGATAGACAGGGAAGTCGGGAGTGGCGCAATGGCATGTGAGCCAACTGGCTTCCACATTCATGTACAGTGGAACATCTTTCCAAAGGGCATACTTTTTTTTTTCATTCACTGTTAGTTTAGTTCTTTTACTTCTTCAAAAGAACAAACTTTCAGCTAATATGCATCATGCACCTTCTACGCACCAAGCAGAAACAATCCATTCACACACCTGAGCAATGAAGACGACATGCTTGCCAGAGAACTTCTTTTCTAGCTCTCGCACCAGACGAGTCTGAATTTTCTGGTATGCTCTTAACTGTGGCACTGGAACCATGACGATGATGGCTTTCTTTCCTTGAACATCGATTTCCTGCACAATAGGAGAATACAAAAATAGTTAGGGTAACAACAAAAATAATCACACATACACACACACATACAGCCAGCATTTTTGTAGTTGATATTATAGGTTTTCCAAAACAGTGTTTTGCTCATGTTTAACAGAAATGCCTGAAGTTTAAGAGTAAACGTGGCAATACTATTTCATGTCTTGAATCTTTACAATTTGCAGATTGCTATATAATATTTCAATTTAATTTTGCGTATTTAGCAACCATTTGAAAGACTTCTGAAACCAGGAACAGATGCTAGAACTTTCTGGATACAACATATCTTCACAATTAGTTTCTGGACCAACCATGAACAAAAATACCTTCTTTCCAGAACACATCATGATTGTACTAGACCTGTTTGCCCAAAAATCATTTTCACCTGCCATCATGCAGGTGTGTAATTCAAGGGATACTGATCTTCTAGCAACTATGGTAAAAATTGGTTCTTCATACACAAGTAACTATTAAACCTGATTCACCAGTGTACGCTGGCACAAACTCATGCTCTCTTGCAGGGTTGTTCCCCTTTTTTGCCCCCCAATATTTCAGGGCCTGTTGTTGCCTCTAATGTTCCTATGCTGTGCATGTTGCTGAAGAAAAACAGACTCAGCCAGATGCTATTTCATGTACCAGAGTAAGACTTGTTACTCTTTGATACACCAAAACACTACCATGCTTAAAAGTCTGCAAATTCAATTACTGCTTAACCCTCTTGACCATCGAGCGCCCGCTAGCGCCCGGCCGGAAATCACACAGCCAAAACGCTGAGCGCCCGCCAGCGCCCGGTAAAACACGTGGCAACAATGGGCGCCGCCATGTTTCTCGTAGAAAAGGAAGTCTCGCGAGAACGTGACTTCCTTCTTCCTGTAGCCATTAACTTCCGTTTGCAAAAAAAACGCAAGTCGATACGTGCCGTGGTTCTCGAGTTTCGAATTTTTAAAGTTTTGAGGTCGAAATGCCGTTTTTCACCGTGGCAAACCTTGAGTTCTGCCGTTCTATAATGAGATTTAGTGATGGAGATACTGTGTTTTGTAGGATTTACGGCATAAGACTTAGTGAAAGTGCTGGGTAATGAAGCTTAGAGTGACCTAGATTTCGACTGGGATGGGATGAAGTTCCAGGTATGATGAACAACAATTCGGAAGAAAGTTCTGAAGAAGATTTTTTTTTAATTTCCCGAGTAAATGGCTCATGTGACATTCTTCAAACTTACGATATAGCAACATATATATTCGTAGGAATTTTTTAAATTATTTTCATTTCGTTATTTCCTTTCCTCTCTTTTACATTAATTTTTTTAATTGGATAACCATGTTCAAATTACGGAGTTACTTACCTTGCCGACGGTTTTCGGTGTAACTAAGCTCAGATAAGTGCATACAGAAGAGGGTTAAGAACTTCTTTAGATCTAAAAAGAAAGAAAAAAAGAAAGAAAGAAAATATGTCTTGTTACTTCACTGCACTTATCATACTTCAGCCAAACATGTGTACAAAATACAGCGAAACTGAAGGGTTAAACAGGTGAGCTGTACAAGTGCAGTCAAACGAAATGTGTTGTTCAAGCTGTTGGACCAACAGCTGTTACCTTTGCTCCAGTGATGTACAGCTCATGAAGAGAGGACTTCAGGTCACTGTTCATCTCCAGCTCCAGCAGAGCCTGACAAAAAAATCATTGCTTTAGGACAGAGGAAAAGAGAGAATCTGTGAATTCAAATCCACTCCAACGATACTGCAATTTTGTTAATCTTTGCATTCATACAAGTGTGCTGTTTCTAGGTCTGTGTGTATGAGCACAGCAAGTCTTCAGCTCCACAACGCCTCAATCTTCCCTCACAAATTTTTCAACTGAATGACAAAACCATACTATCCATTATCAATGTACCCTACCCCTTCCTCCTCCATCCTCCCATATATTCCAAAAGGAACAACAGTGAAAAATTCCTCACTCTGATCAGCGACACTGGCTCAGTTCTGAGAATAGGCGTCCTCATTCCAGTATGTATGGATGTAGGAAGACCATCGTGAGTTGAATCTCATCATTGCCAGAACACTGTGTAAAATGTATGGCAAAAAAATTATCACAGAGAAGATGATCCAATCTGACAAAAGAAGATGGCAAACAGAAAGGTATTAATATTAATTAATGTTATACACCAAATGTCAGTAATATATCAACTACCGTTTTGCAGAGTTTTATGTTTTGCTCAATAAATTACATAGCCTTAAAGTACAAGTTCACTTCCTCCCCTTCCCTCCCTCCCCTAACAAAATAAAACATTTTTCACATCTTTTAACAATGAAAACCATTTTCAAATCTAGCACAAGAATGGCTGATAGAGTGTCCATCAAATACGGTGAGCTTCATTCACACAGGCCTGGATATTTCTCTCCTGGGACTGGCCCTTTGTTCTCTCAAGCTATCACATATCTATGTCACAACGAAAGAGAACTGCCAAGCCACAGAATCCTCTCTTCTGTTCACTAAAGCGATAAATTCTCAAAAATGATGATGACACCGATGGAGCATTTTGCTGCTGGCTCAGTTCTGGATAACAATCCTCAGTGTACTTATCTAGGAAGACCATCGTGATAAAGGTTTCATCACTGCCAGCTTTATATGCAGCTATCTAACCATGGAAACAACAAAAACAGTAAACTGTATTATGCAGCAATTTAAACATGGCAACAACAAAACAGTAAACTGTATTAGTCTGTATCTTTCTTATCTGCAAGCATCTGAATATTCTGATATTGCCACAGTTGAAACAAGGGACATCTTTTAAAACAAATACATAAACAAAATAAAAAACTAAATTGGCCAAACAATAAAATCTCTCATCTGGTTATTACTAGTAATAAAGAAATATATCTGCGGAGATGCTTCTCTGCAATTTTAAAGGTTTCATCTATTTTGCTTCTAAAAAAAGTTTTTAACAAAGCAAACAGTATTATTCAACATAAACATAGGGATCAATCAACACAAATGCTATACACACACCATAATGCAGGTTTTCAAATTCAGTCTGATGTGCACACCACCACAAAAATCTGGAAGTAATCCAAGCTGCTATATTGTGACTCTTGTAACCTATCGAAGTTGAACAATTCACATCAGTCCACCATCTACTATCAAGTTTGACCAGAAAACAACAAATGTGGTATAGGCTGGAACTTTCAAATTGAAATTCAATAGAAATCAGCTTCATAAAGTCTATGTGGCTCAGTTCTAAGTAAGTGTCCTCATTCCATTGTGTATGGATATAGGAAGACCATCGTGATTAAGTCTCATCATAGCCAGCATATTGTGTGCATTAAAAAACAAATTCACTGTGACATCACATTACCTGGACATTTTATCATCCTCTACATATTGTTAGCCTATGTTTAAATTTGGAGGTTTCACTTTGCCTTCCCACAGAACAAAAAAAAAAAAAAAACCCATTTGTAATTCCATCCACTTTGAATAATACATTTTTAAATAAACTAACTGATCATGAGTCCCACTGAACAATTCACAACTCTTTTCCCATAAGCCTCGCCCATCAGGTGGCAATACCTACTACTACCATGTAACTGTTGAAAACGTACAAGAATATGGCAACCTATAAAACTACTGCTGTTTAGTGTAAGGATCACAAGCACAATGCAACTCTGTGTGGCTGTTTGTGTTACTGACTCAGTTCTGGATAACACTGAAAATCATCAGCATAATTTCATCCTAAGTCATTTCATCACTGCCAGTGTTATACTCTGCTGTCTTAACGCGCGCACAGCATGACTAAATCTCTCTTGTTGTCTTCCAATGGTTAATGGCTAACAACCTTAATTTTCAGCAGCAAAAAAAAATGGGAGAGTGAAATTTTAGCCTGGTGAGGGAATTTCCTGTCTACATCAATTTCCACTAGATCCACAGAAGTATCTTTCATCAAAGACAAATAAAATCCGAGTTGTTTACAACTTAAAATTATTTCCATTAATTTGCAAAAAGATTATCTTCATTTTCATCTGAATCGTACAAGTCTATTTTAGGAGTGTTCGCATCAGCTGGCTCAATGCCATGTCATCAATTGTATCGAAACCTTCATCCCCACTGCCGGACCATGCAGCTCTCCTTGCAAAATTTGCACAGTCTGATTGGATATGAAAAGGCATCAAGCAGGCGTCTGATGTGACATAACAGCAAATTTCAGACTTACAGGCTCAAGTTGAAAAATGCTCTCAAAGCTATTTCATAGGCACATGCAAAAAGTTACAGCTTCTCAGATTCTCAAGAAAGAAACATCTATGGAAAGCACTCTCATTATGAATCACTCACATTTCCTAGTATGCAAGACAAAAGAACACGAGCATTTGCTCAGCATGTGCACCATACACCGAAATAGCACAGTGACCCAAGCTGAATACACATACGTTAAACGGGCACAATACAGGCAAAAGCTAAATAAGACAAATAATTGCCATCTTATCATTTTGGAAAATATCCTTTCTATACTTATTACTATTCTGCTCAAGAGCTCTGAATCACCAACAGCTACTCTCGATCTGTCTGATATAAAGATGTTTGTATAAATTAAAACTGCAGATACTTAACCTTTTCACTGATCACAAAAACTGAACTTATCTTCCTCTTCACAAAAAAATCACTAACTATTTAACCTTTTTTTTTTTTTTCTCCTGCATTCTTTAGTTACTTCCCTGAGGTTCACATTTGACATTTTCATTATGAATGTGACCATCTAATATCCTGTAATTAAGGTAGCTACATAGACGATCAGTGAATAATGAAGCTGGTCTTTGAGCTCAGTCCCTTCTATTGGGTACTACCATTAATTTCAATGAAGCAGCAAAAATATTGTAGAAGCTTCAAGGTTTCTTCTTCACCAAGTTTAAAAGTAATTTTCATCAGTGCGAGGGATCAACTGAACAGCAAGGAAAGATCCTGACCACTGCTGTCCCATGCCCGCTGTTACTTAATTCTATGACATGTATACTGGCTGCGGATTAAACGTCAGGAATAAAGACAGAACAATTTCACTAATCCAGGACGATACTTTTACCTTATGAGTGTAAAATATTTCCCCCAAATGTATAGCTGCCAACACTCCCTAATTTTTCTGGATTTTCCCTAATTTAGAAATCATTCCCCAAATCCTGAATTTTGTGAAAAACAACAACTATGAATTCAATTTCACGATATGCATACCAAGTTATAGGAAATAGTTACTTCTCATTTAATTCCTTGTCTGCTCATAAACAGATTTCCTGAACGAAATGCACATCTCACAAGTAGACATTCTCCAAGAAATAACAGTGGACCACACCTCTGGTTCTTCAAAACTGGCTCAGTTCTGCATAGGTATCCTCATTCCATGTACAGAAATAGGAAGACCATCGTGATTGTATGTTTCATCATTGCCAGCACACTATGTGAAAGGGCATAAAATGCTAAGCAATTTTCTTTTTAATTTCAAACACACACACACACACAAAAAAAACAAACCAACAAAAAAAAGTGTGTTCTAATTTGACAGCAAAAGAACTGGTATACTGATGATGATGTTGTTACTGTTGTTGTTCCCTGGCTAAAAGAACAACAACAACATGCTGACGTCTGTACAGATGTTGATCAAGCAGAAACTGACACAGATCTAAATCGGTGCATATGATGATCCAGCAGAGATCAACATAAATCTTAATCTGTAAAAATGATAACCCAGCAGAGATCAGCATAAATCTAAATCTGCGCTGATGATCCAGCAAAGCTGAGCATAAATCTAAATCCGTACATATAGTAATAATCCTGCAGAGATCGGCATCAATCTAAATCTCTACAGATGATGATGCAGCAGAGATCTGTATAAATCTAAATCTGCACATCCTTCAGAGATTGGCATAAATCTAAGTATAGCTTTCCATTATTTGCAAGAAGGCTGACCAATTGCAGAACTACTGAGAAGCAAAATCGGTAATCCTTTCAGAGAATTCTGGGAAAGAGAAAGTCTCTGTCCTGTGCCATATTGGTGGTCATTAGTAGTCACCTCCTTTCATAAAACCAAAAGGGAAACAATCTAGATTTGTAGTCACCTCCTTTCATAAAACTAAAGGGAAATAATCTAGTGTACATCAATGATAAACTTCGAAACTTAATATTCTGATTAGAACATACGTAATAACTGTAACCAATGTCCCTTTTTTTCCTGTTCAACCTGCTTCAACCATTAAAATAACATAGAATGTAACAGCCTGTATTTTTTTTAAACAGTTTATAAGAAAAGAAAAGTGTGTGTGTGTGTGAAAGGGGGGGGGGGGCTGGGAGTTATGGTGAACAGCCATTCAATTATCTTTGGAAGAAAAAAAAAACTGTCACACCAACATCCACTAAAAAGTAGCGGTTAACAGCCATGTAATAATCTGTAAAAGAAAGGGGCTCTAATTTCCACCACTGTAGTTCTATATCTCCAGCATGACAAATCATATGCATCTCTTTTAGCATAC
The DNA here is from genome assembly GCA_016801955.1 of Conus betulinus. Lineage (NCBI taxonomy): Eukaryota > Metazoa > Mollusca > Gastropoda > Neogastropoda > Conidae > Conus > Conus betulinus. The sequence goes on from JADBJO010000207.1 coordinate 754,363, forward strand.
ACATACACCTGATGGAAATACATTATCCACCTTTGCTCCCACTCTCACTCAACAACTCACTCATTTTGTATCCTGATGACCACAGTTTTCCATTAAATAAAGCAAAAAGATAAGACATGGTTCTATGAAGGTCATACAAAAAGACACATGGTTTTAGGAAAGTCATTCAGCGATGGAAAATAAGTTCAAATTTACAAGCACTGGCTCAGTTCTCAATAGGTGTCCTCATTCCATACGGATGTAGGAAGACCATCGTGAGTTGAGTCTCATCACAGCCAGCACAGAGTAAAACAAAGAATTTAAAACATTTTTTTTTCCTACCATACTGATCCATGATATAACAGTTATGAATAATAAACCATATAAGGAGTCCACATAAATATTCAATAATGCTGCTTTTTTGTTTGCTTCTTCTTTTGTTTTTATGTTTTTTACTTGTTTGCTTTTTCAATCAACTCTCTCTCTCTCTACATTAACATATATATATATATATATATATACACACACACACACACACACACACACACCCTTCTATGACTAAATAGGTCGCATAAATCTGTCTTCTATTCGGCCATTTACCTTCTCACGCAACAGAAGAATCAGCTATATTTTCTATCTGCTCAGAGGACAAAAGAACCGATCTCTTTTTTTTTTTTTCGCCTCTCCTAGTTCAATGGTAAAAAACACACACACACACACACACACACACACACACATCAAAATTAAAGACTGGCAGATCCAAATCCAGCAGGGATCCACTGGATCTGAGCAGACCATGCTGACTTTCCTCCCCCCCCAAAAAACCCCAACTCCAAGATTGAAAAAAAAAAAAATTCAGCACACCTTGATTTAACGACAACCTGCACTGTAACAGTGTAACACATTTAAGTCATTTATATATCAGGTTTTTCTCACTATTCATAAAACACTGATCTTGTAAAATTCACACCCACTGATCACTCTTTCCAATCATTACAATGAATAACACTGGAGACAAAAACATTTACATTGAAAGATCTTTTTTTTTCTTTACCTTTTCATTTGATACTAAAATTATGACCACACATAACATAATGAACATTCTGGCTTTAAAGGGTTCTGTGCTATTTTCAGGATTATAATAATACTATCATCGTGCACATCATGCAAGGGCCTGCCTGGGTAATGACTACCTTTCAACTGTGTTATCAGGAATGACTGCACCAGTGCAGTCTGGGAAGGCAAATCATCCCTGCTGACCATTGCTCACCATGACAAAAGTTAATATTTAAAACAAAAAAGAAAGAAAGAGCTGTAACTGAGGTCTTGACACATAAGGTGGGTAGTTCCCCATCTTTTGACCGAACTGGTGGTACTACTATTTACTAGTGAAATACAGAACTGATATATTTCATCGTCAGGCTAGTTTGGATGCGAAAGGACAAAATCCTTACTGTGTGAGAGTCTTTTGAGAAGTTGCTACAAATTTCAATGTCCATTGGCAAAAACAGACACAGTTGGCTGTTGGCTATGTGATAGTTTCAAAATTGTGTGTGTAAACATTTGGGGTGTGGATGAATGTGGTTTTGGATGAATGTGGTTTTAGACTGATTCATTGTGGAAGTGAACACACACTTTTTGAAAGGTTTAATACAGAAATGCTTCCAGTTAAAGAGGACAGCAAAGAACCACCGAGTGAAAGACACACAACGATGGAGAGATAGAGACTGACAGAAGCAGGACAGAGATGGGGAAGAAGAAACACAACCCTTTGAGACTGAAAAGCGAGTTGTTTTCTAACAATCTAAGGCATACAAAATCTTTGACAGAAGTAAGATATAAAACATAAACACAAAATCAGCCTTGTGGAGCTGTTGCTTGCTGGCTCAGTTCTGGATAACCATCCTCAACACATATTATATAGGAAGACCATCGTGATAAATTTCATCACTGCCAGCTTTGTATTCCATACATTGCTCTCTGACCTCCAGAACAAAATAAACCAACCATTTGTCTTCCTTATTTGCCTGCACTAACAGCCAAATAGAGAGAAATTACTATCAAGGTCTTCCTTGATTGTCTTTTATGGCATGCAGTAATAGCTAGCAGTACAGTTGCAAGAACAGGTCCTCTCTCTTGTGTGCGCGGTGGGGTAGGAAAACTCCAAAAACAAAAAACATAAAAACCTTTGCGCAGCTGAAATAATGATCAGATTACTTTCATTAGTTTCAAAACCTCCCTTATCTCCTTTACATATTGTACCAGCCTTCCTGTTTTATAAAGCCTTTCCTATTCCCACCATCCACACCCTTGCCCCCCCTTTCCTTCTCCTTCCCCAGAGTAGGATGCCAACACCCTGAGACAAGTTTTAAAACAAAAAACTGATACCCTGAGGAAAAAAAAAAAAAAGAAAAAAAGAAAAGAAACCTGCTGCAATTTGTGCAAACACAAGCACTGTTGCAAAAAAAAAAATCTACAAAATATATTAATCCGAAACACCATGTAACTAACGCGCGCGCGCGCACACACACACACACACACACACACACAAAACAAGACTCTGCAAAACTGTTTCATGTTTTGTTACAACTGATAATTCAACTTAAGAAAGTCTGAACAAATTAATATTTCCTTATCATCTTGTCATGTGACCAGCAATATTGCTGTTAACTCACGATGACTAGTGTTGAGACTTGTTACCTGGGAAATGGTAGATTCAAATTCATCGGGCTTTTCGCCTTGCGGCTTGAATATTTTTGCATTTGACGAGTACATCTGAAAATAGACAAGAATGTGATAATCAGTCACATAAAACTGAAAATACTAAACATTTAATAACTATTTTAGTTTTTATCGTAACTAACATTTCATCATGTACACTTTCACCTTTCATACAGTCACAATCAAGACATGGAAAACCAATGCAAATATACAGCGACTCATCACTTTTTTCTCTTTGAACCTATCTCAAAGCTGACCTATGTGTTGAGCAAATGTGCAAGTCAGGTAACTGCAGTTTGTGCCTCTTCTGAAGGCTCTCCAGTCTCCTTATCCTTTTTGATTATGATTGTTTAACAAAAACAAAAAAAAATGTTATACAGTTATGATCATACGGCTTTGCAGATGTGACAGACTATTTCAACAGTACTTATTATCAGTTCTCAGAAAATTTTCTTCTTCATTTAACTTCAATTCTTATTATCAAACTTACAATAACTATTATAATAGATGTTCCAAAAGACTCAAGTCTCCAAGCACTCAACAAGAGAGCAGCTTATTCATTATTTGTTTTGGCAGTTTATCTGTGGATGACACTCATTGACTCAACTGTCTGATGGGGTCACCTGATTGTGTTAATGCTTTCATCTTAGCATTCAATAAACAATATTCAGTAAATGAATAGCCTTCCTGTCATCAGTTCAAGATTTTCATCACTGTCCAGACTGTCTCAAACTGTCATAGATTTGGTTCTACAGCAAAGACCATCAGACACATCCACTCTTTGCATGCGAGCATTAAAAGGGCTGTGATCAGCCAGCCATTGGTTAGCCAACTTTTTTCCATCACTGACAAGAACTGACAAGAATTCTATCAAGCTGCAGTTGGGTTTCATGTGTGACTGCCGTTAATAGATCAGCTACTACACCTAACTGTCAGAAGTATGTATACTACACAACAAGCACACTCTCACACAGTTTTTTTGTGACAAAACTGGTACGTTAGAGATACATAGAGAGCTGTTTGACTGTACAAAAACTGCTACATGCAGAAAGTCTTGTGGTTAATTAATTCATGTAAAATTGAACATTTCAAAAACAGTACTTTCCACTTGTCATCCTTCTAAAGACAAGTTAGAGTAAAGTGCAGATTACGTGTCCCATCAACATCTTGCTGCAAATGTAAGTGCTGGTGGATCTATTTTCAGAAGCTTATTCTTCATATTTTTTTTTCTTTGATGAAAAAGTGTATTTGTCCAAGTCTGACCTAGTTTTTCCTAATCTGTACTCTGAGCTCAGATTCACTTGTTAAAAGCAGTGAGCATTACATCAGTTAAAGCAACCACTAAACAATATGTCATTTCATACGTATGGAATATGTAGGTGAATAAATCTGAAAGTAAAGGAGATGGGGGTGGTTAGGCATTCATTTTGAGCAATTAAAAAACTACATTGATCTAAAATTTAGGCTCAAAACAGAAACAGAATGGTCATGATAGTGGGGCTACATATTTCTCATCTTAGGCCTCGTAGCTGACATTTTCAGTATTTCTGCCAACTTTGTCGCAGCAGCAAACATGGGTCACACTAAATCTGCTAACCTGAGAACCATTGCTGAAGAAGTGTTCACATTAATTAAAAAAAGCACACACTACAGAATTTGTGGTTGGTCTCCACTATTGCCAATTATAGCACTTTTCAACCAGCACTGCACTTCTTAAGAAGTATGATTTCTATCCCTTTCTCAGTCTGACTTCATTTTAAAAAGGAATTATGTTATAGTTACCAATTCACCGTTTAGTACTTTTAACTTCCTTGCGCACCACAAGGTGACAAACACTTTACATTAATTTACAAATTAGCTTTTTTTCGATAAGAATGTGTCATCCCGTTTTGACATTTTTCAAAATGTCTCCTCATGAACATGTCACATTTCTCCCATTGGAACAGTGTCATACAATCACTGAGATATATCAAGCTCTGCCAAGTTATCCTATAATCCACTGGTGCAGTCTCCTCATGAAATCTCAGAAAATTCCATCATTGGCAGGGAAAAGACACAAGAGGTTGAGTGTGGCTGGTCAACATGAGGCCAATCTGGGGAATTCCGAATTAGGACAGGCAAGTCAAATGATATCCTCTAAATTCAACATGTTGATGAAGGTTTAAATAGCCAGTTAAAACTGTATTAAATTGCTAAACACTGAACAATCAATCCACTATATACCCCTATACTCCAGGCTAGTATGTAAGAAAAAAAAAAAAAAAAAGACTGCTGAACAGTGAAAATCCTTTGGGGCAAGTTTCATCTTACTACTCAGTTTTATCAACAGTGAAACTTGAAGTACAGTGAAAATTATGGTCCCTATCCTAAGACAAGAGTTTTTTCATACCACCAGGGCATACTACTTTTTTTCTTCTTCTTCTTCTTCCTAAAAAAACTGGTTCACTCAAAAACGAGTAGGTCACCAGCACGCATGTAAAAAATAAAATAAAATAAAGTGCGACTCAGCCTTTTGGCCCCTGGAGCAAAATTTGGCAACAAGGGGTCGCACACGATATTTAAAAAGTTAAAAGCAAGTTAAAACAAAAGCAATGGCCAGGTTCATGCCTAGGTAACCATAAAATATCTGGGGAAATTAAAATTAAAAAATCAGTCAACATGCAGATCTCAAGACTGTTGTATCAATTTGATTTTTAAATCAGACTGCATTTGTGGCAATCTTGATGGCAACCTGCAGTGAGTTCCACAGCCATACAGAACTAGGATAAAATGAATGTAAATGGCTGTCAATATTTGATGCAGGTATGGCATAAGATTGACCGCCACTCCTGGTGCTACTTTTATTCAATCCTAGTTGTGCCATTGTGATATCAATTAGTTTAGCTCTGCCTTTGAAGAAGGTATTAAGTTTGATAAAAGCTCTTCTTCTCTCTTCTACGGGTTTCCATTCTAATTTCCTCATGTTCTTCTTAGTATTCCCTTTCTTTCCCTGTTACGAACTGTGCTCTCTCTTCTGAATCTTTTTTTGAGGTTATCAATGTCCTTTAGATTGTAAGGATCCCAGACTGAGCAACCATATTCCAGTACTGGTCTAAATCAGTGTTTTGTAGCAGTCGTCCTTCACCTTTTGGGGGCAGTCGTTGATATTCCTGTATTTATAATAAAGTTAAGATGTTGTTTGCTTTCTTACATACTAAAGTGTAATGTTCTTTCCATTTGAGACGACTACCTATAATAATGCCGAAAATATTTTGCAGCACGCGTTTCGTTTCTTTAAGAATAGTATTGTGAATAGAATATTGAATGATCTAGCATTTGGTGAGTGTTTATTACATTTATATATGCAACGCCTGGCACTTCGGGGATGAAATTCCATTTTCCAAGTTCTTTCCCACTCTTGTAAAGCGTTTAGATCTTCATTTGTAGAATGCGTGTATCATTCTTGCTTCTGATTGTTCTATATTCTAAGCTATCATCTGCAAAAAGCTTTATAGTAGTTCCAGGAGAGAGATTTCTACTTATGTCATTTATATAAACTAAAAAGAACAAGGGCCCCAGAACAGTTCCCTGTGGTACACCTGACAAGACTGTTTACAATGGGATGACGACCCTTCTACAATAACTTTCTGCGTTCTCCCAACGAGGAATGATCGAGACCATTTTAGCAAAGAACTGCTAATGCCAATGTGTTCTAATTTAAGTAGCAGGCCCTCATGGTCAACCTTATCAAATTCAAAGGCTTTAGAAAAGTCTAACAGAATTGCATCTATTTTCTGTCTGTTGTTTAGGACAGTTATTAAAATCATCGAGTTGTTATAAGTTGAGTCTCACAACTCCTTCGCTGTCTAAAACCATGCTGGGCGTTATTTAAGAAGTCATATTTTAAGATTGGTCCATTATGCTAATACATATTATGTGTTCAAGTAATTTTGCTGATATGGATGTAAGAGAAAACATATCATCTGACAGACCACCCACTGAAGTCTTCCAGCGACGCTAAGTACCTCAGTGTCACCATCTCCACCGACCTCAGCTGGAAGAAACATACCAACAACAACGTCGCCACGAAAGCCAGCAAGACCCTTGGCTTCCTGCAATGAAACCTAAAGGTCGGCTCCATCTCCATCAAAGACCAAGCCTACAAGACCATGATGATGCGCCCCCAGCTGGAATATGCGTACCATGTTTGGGATCCGCACACTGACAACACCACACAGTCTCTCGAGAAGATCCAGAGGAGGGCTGCCCGCTGGGTAGTAAACCGCTACCGCCAAACATTGAGCGTGGGAGAAATGCTTGACCAGCTGATGGACATCACTGGAAGATTGGTGAAGAAGAACCCGCCTGACAACACTGTAAAGTATCACCATGGTGACATCATGATCAAGACCAACCATGCGCCAAGACTTCTGAAAACTGGATACGCCACTCGGCACTTTCATGAACACCAGTATGCCATGGAGTCCAGCTGCAAAAAACTACCATAAACGCTCCTCTTTCCCCCACACCATCAGGAGTTCAGTAAGCTCCCACCTGAGGCGTTTCAATCAGCCTCGGTGGTGGACTTTCAGTCCTACCTCTGATCCCCCATCCCCCCCCACCCACATTTCTCCCACCCCATACGTAGAGTACAAACCTTCCCCACCACACTCCAAATTAGGGCCTGCCAAAGTATGGTTAGAGCGAGTGGCCCCCACATCCCCTGCCCACTGTCCATGCAGTTAGGTAGTGAGCAATGACTTCATAAATTGACCCATAACTCCCACAGCAAATTGGAACCCCTTTGTAGATGCCAGAGCCCCTTTGCAGATGCCAAATCTTCAGCTTGATGAAGGTAGGCAGATAAAGAAGAAGAGATACAGGTCTAAAGTTCTCTGCTTTTGTTTTGTCACCCTTTTTGAATAAAGGGACAATGGTAGCATCTCGCACTCATCAGGAATTACCCCATGGTCCAGTGAAGCTGCGAAAAGTAGTTTGTATACCTCCTCAGTCAATTCATTGCCACATATTTTAAGAGCTTGCCAGGAATGCCATCAGGACCAGTAGCTTTGTTTTCATTGATGTTGGTCAATAACTTAAATGCTTTGCTACTTTGATATTTTGCATTTCAGCGAGTTTATCATCATCCTTTAGTCTCTAACGTGAAATTAGAGGCTTGGGATTTGAGAAAACCGAACAAAACTGTTTAGTAAATTTGCTTTCCCTTCAGGAATGGCATGTTTAGTTGATTTGTTGAACGCAAATGCGTGGCTTAGTGTAAGGAAAAAGGGTAGACTGGGAAAGGAAGTGGCAGGACTCTTCTGCTACCGATATGCAGTCAACATCAGATTCCTTGACATCTTTATTCCGTATTTCGCATTCAGTGAGAATCGGAAATGTCTTCAATCTGTCACGGATTCACACATCGACTCTGCTGTTCTGACTCAGCGTCATTTCGTGATAATTTCTAATATTTTAGCTTAAGATTACTTTCGACTTTCTGTCCAAACCTAATGCCATGAAAAGAGGTCATATCTGTTATGTTACTGTGACTTGCATTAATCCACATTCGAGTACATTGAGGTGGTACACATACACCTATCCATTAGATTCGACTCCGATTCGTAATCGCTTTAAATCATTATACTCGGGAACCATCAAATTGTAACGAATCGACAGAACGACAAAGAGACCATTATGTTTTTAAACAATGTTCAGCTAAATTATTCAATGACATTCTAATAAAATACCATTTATTCCGATGATAAGTAGTGTCGGTTTAAGTTTTACTGACCGTCTCACGTGTTGTGTTGAGTAAAGGGCAGATAAATCGTGTTTCCGGTATCAATATTGGCCTTCCGTTCGATGCAAGTTGTCCAACGTGCACATGATACGTCACGTGATTTCTTTTTTTTTTTTTTTTAAATATTGATGATCGCGAAAAGATCTGTTCTACATTTTTGCAGTGTTTATGGTAGATTGAGTAGATTTGCAGTTTGTAACACTACTTTTGAATAATAAACTTCCACTGCCTTTAAGCAATGAACCGGCGTTGGTCAGACGTGTAAGGGAGATAATAGTGTGTTAATATCCGCTGAGCGAACGAAAGTTGAAAAGAAGTTGAGCGCAGGAAAGATTGGTGTCCACACTTACCTTAGAAACAAGACAGCTAACGTCTCGAACCTCAAACTGTGGTGCTTATTATGTCATTTTACTACGCAGTGAGAGTTGGCCGTGTTTCAGGTGTCTACAAAGACTGGTATGACATTTAAGACTCAGTACCACTTGTACCACTCAGTAAGATTTATAATAAATCATTAGAGACAGTAAAATTACCCCTCGATTGGAAATCAGCAGAAGTTACTGCTATTTTTTAAAAAGGGTCAAAATCTGAGCCAGGCAACTATCGTCCGGTAAGCTTAACCTGTATAGCATGCAAAGTGCTAGAGTCCATCATAAGATAAGAGATGTCATAGTATCTCACTTCACTGATAATAAATTGTTTGCAGTATCCAACATGGCTTTCGTAAAAAAAAAAAAACCTCTGCATATATATATATATATATATATCACAACTACTTGAAGTTATGGAAGATTTAGTTACCATGCTAGAGAATAAGTGCTCTGTTGACGTAATTTACCATGATTTTCATAAAGCTTTTGATACAGTTCCGCATGAGAGATTATTGAAAAAAATGGAAGCATATGGTATAGTAGGCAAGTTGCTAAACTGGACTAGAGATTTTTTGTCAAATTATAGAAAACAAAGAGTGGGTAATTGTGTGTCGACAGAGAAAGATGTCATGAGTGGTATTCCCCAAGGGAGCATTTTAGGACCTGTATTGTTTACTATTTTTATAAATGACCTTCGAGATGAGGTGAATAGTTTTTGTAAAATTTTTGCTGACGATACAAAAATATGTGACAAATCAGATAAACTATAACAGTTTGCAAGAAAACTTAAATTGCCTCCAAGACTGGTCAGACATGTGGAATCTGTATTTTAATGTTGAAAAATGTAAAGTTTTGCATGTTGGCAAAAACAATCCGGAACATGAATATAACATGAAAATGGAGGGTGGAAATTGGCTGGTACAGAAATGTGAGGAAGAAAAGGATCTTGGTGTAATCTTTGATAAAGATTTACTTTTCAATACTCATATTCAAAAAAGTATAAATATATATATAAATAAAGCAAACCAAATGATCGGATTAATAAAAAGAACTTTCATTTACCTAAACAAAGAAACATTTCTAAAATTATATAAAGCTATGGCTAGACCACATCGTGAATATGGCAATATAATCTGGTACCCACACTTGAAAAGACAATCAATAGCAATCGAAAGAGTACAGAGAAGAGCTACAAAAATCTTGCAAGAATGTACAAACATGTCTTATACAGATAGATTAAAATTACTTAAATTTGCACTCTTTAAAAGGTAGATGTATTAGAGGGGATTTGATTGAAGTGTTCAAAATATTTCACCAACAAATGGACATACAGTGGGACTATTTTTTTGAAGTTGCTAAAACAGATAGAACAAGAAATTCGGAAGGTAAGATATTTGTTAAGCAGTGTCATACTAATATGGGGAGATTCACATTCAGTAACAGAGTTATTGCTAACTGGAACAATTTGCCAATTGCACTTAAATTTGCTAAAAATACTAATGTGTTTAAGAATTTGCTGGACGAAGACTCCAGTTTTAAAGTACAGTTTAGAAGCTTTGATGAATAAGCAGGAAAATTTATTTAGCCTGCATTTCAACCCTGTTTTAAAGTATAATAACAAGAGGGGACATTTAAAGGCTTAACATCCTATGTGTAAATTACGTCCCTACCACTACACTATTACTACTACTACTACTACTACATAAGACTTGTAGTGCAGGTTTAAAAAAAAAAAAAATGCTTGATCAATATCATCTAGATTATTGAAAATTCTAAAAGTTTGGATCAGATCACCTCTTATCCTTCTGGTTTTGAGAGATTGCAACCTTAGGTATCTTAATCTATAGTCCAGTATTAGCTTAGTTGCTCTTTTCTGCACCTTTTTTTTTGTTTCTATTGACTGCCTTTTTAAAATCTTGGACACCATATCACATTGCCATATTCAAGAATCGGTCTCACCATTGCCTTATATAGTCTGAGAAAGGTATCTTTGTCCAGGTATGTAAAAGTTCTCGTAATAAAACCAATCATCTGCATGGCTTTCTTGACGGTCTGTGCAATGTGTCTTTTAGTAGCTCACTTTTTTTTTTTTTTAAGTATCTGGATGGATCTGGATGAATACATTGAAGGGCCTTGCGGCATGAATTCAGCGGGAGAGAGAGCGCGGGTGCACTAGTCCTGCTGACAAACGGCTGCGCGGTTTTCAATGTTTTTTTTATCAAAAAGTGACTTGTGTGAGATTGAGAGAGCCAATCAATGCCATAAAGAGAAATAGGGGCTTTAAAGAAGACATTAATGCTGACTAGTATAATCAATTATGTCAGCAGTACCTACCGTTATATGATGATAGTGGCATGAGATATGGAATAGATCTCATCTAGATATGGAATAGATCTCATCTGTCAGTCATGCAGAATCCATGTGGTACAATCAGTCAGTCAGACTGACACACGATTCTCTCCAGAGTCCAATAAGGAGGATGGTTCTCTTGCGTCAGACCCAAAAGAACAGATTGATCTTCTTTATGGGAAGATCACCCATCTTCAGTGAGGGCAGAGGATGCACCTTCATGGAATTCCAAACTCTCGTCCAGTGTGCTGGGCAACAAAATCCCCAGTCTGTAAGGAGTGGAAAAACATCAACTCACACTTTGAACCTCCCTTCATCCACTTTCTCTCTTCATTGCTCCCCCTGACACCTCCATTCCCTCCAGCCCCCTCTCCCATTAGCTCTTTAGCCAAGTGTTGGTGACAAGATAATGAGACTTGATAGCAACCATTTTTTAACGATTAGAAAATAGAGGATGGGATGAGTGAAAACCTAAAAATGTGGATTTGAAACTGTCGGCTGAAGATAGTGCTGCTACTGCCTCTGGTGGAACTAGAAGACAGTAGCACTCTGTGATGTTGCACAGGAAACGGTGCATAGTTTTTGTATTTCTTCACCTTATGGTGGTATACGATTGTAACCATGTGTTACTTACAGTTACATGTTCGACTTCTGGGTCGGTCTAAATACACATATGACATAGACCAGCACACATTGCTCTTATTCTTAACATACAAAGTTGTCACCATAAATAAGTGGTTTGCACCTAGTCAGTCAGAGTGCCGTCTTGAAAATAGGAAGATTGCTACAGTACATGGTGGCAGCTAGTGGATTGGATGCATTACGAAAATAAGACAAGTTCCAGACGAACAGTGAATACTGGTAGGATCTTTTCTTGTACTTTTTTGACAGTTTTCATTGATGATCATGATGGCTCGTTCAAGGCACCAGATAGCTTCGATTTTTCATGTCCTGAGGTATGGCCTGAATGGAAACAACATTTTCTAAGACTGACCAGCCACCGTGGCGAAGTGGTTAGCGTCACGGACTCCCAGCTGGGAGGTCATGGGTTCGAATCCCATCAGAGTCATGTGGTTTTTTTCTGCCCCGACCGCTCCTACCCAGAGTTGAGTTTGCTGCTGCGGACTCAGTTGGGAAGACTGGGACCACACAGTCGAGTTCATCCACTTAATGGATGCGTTTCTGAGAGTGTTGTTCAAATTTCCTGACCAACACTGCAGGTGCCTGTATCTCTCGGGCCTGGTTGACACCGGGATATATTATGAAAGGAAGCGTAGAGTACAGCCCTGTCATGTAGTCTCAGACAGAAATGGAAATCCGTAGCATCATCTTCATCATCCTCATTCTCATCGATCAGCATTAAAAAAAAAAAAAAAAAAAATGTCTCAAATTCTGTGGCCCTTCATGCCCTGCTCTCATGGTGACCTCAGTTTCGATGTCTTCTCCACGTCTGTGGCCTTGGTTTGGTTCCGTCGGGGTCACCGGTATCGGCGAGTCCATGGGGGCTGTCGTTGGACGGACGTGGTGGCGCCCTCCGGAGGGAGAGCTCACTCACGCCGGCTCCGTGACTAAGCAATTATTGTCGTCAGTAGGGGGCTTTAGTAGGTGGCGTCCTGCGTATGTTAGATCAGAACAGGCACCACTGAACACCACCGAAGTGACTCGGCAGCAGTGCAGTGTCTCCTCCGATAGGTTGCCTCTTGACGACTTGACATTGACTGCTCCCTGTGGATTGCCGGTGCCGGACTGCGGCGGGACCAGCCGGGCTGTGGCTGTGGACGGGGTGTCGGAATGAGCGGCGTGGGTGCAGTGCCTCTGAGGTGGCGCAGAAGTTGGGACAGCAAAAAAAAAAAAAAAAAAAAAAAACATTTTCTAAGACTCAGGCAATATAAAGATAAAGAAGAAAAAGCCATTCAACTTCAAGTCAGCTCTCTCATTTATGCAATGGGAAGTGAAAGTGAAAGAATTTTACCTTTGTTCAACTTGTCAGCTGCAGATGCAGAGAAGTTGACATTGTTTTAGCAAAGTTTGATGATCATTTTGTTCCAAAATGTAATGTTCTTCACAAAAGAGCTGAGTTCTATGTTCATTCACAAAGTTGCTGGAGAAAGCAGTGAAGCCTACTTTCGTACTTTGTATGAACTTTCAGAGCACGCAAATGTCCCTGACAAGGAAGATGCTATTGGAGACAACTAGTGCTGGGAGTTCTTGATGCTGAGTTGTCAGAAAAACCTACACCTACAACCTGATCTGAAACTTCAAGAAGCTGTTCAGCAAGCACACCAGTTTGAACTTGTCAAACTGTAACAGAGTGAGCAAAGACAGTCCCAAAGTGTTTATGCTGTAGCAGCTAGAGGCAGGGGCCAAAGCTACAGAGGATCCCCAGGCAATAGAGGTCGTGGTAACCAAAGAACTACCAGAAGCAACAGAAGTAGTGGATCATATTCTGCCAGTGCAACTGTAGGATTTCTCAATTGTTCAAAATGTGGACGTTCACACAATAAACATGAGTTTTGTCCAGCTAGAGGAAAATGCTGTAGAGTTTGCTCAAAGATAATCATTTTGCAGCATGCTGTCGTAATATTGTCAGTTCAATTGAAGAAGGTATAGAAGAATTCTTTTAAGGCTCTGTTGGAAGACTGAGATGACTGTCCATGGCTTACTACTCTAAAAGTTGAAAACAGAGATGCACTGTTCAAAATTGACACTGGAGCAGATGTGTCGGTGATGTCAGTGCAAGAGTTAAGGAAATTCCAGCCTCAACCAGAATTATGTCCAGCGAAAGCTGTTCTCCGCAGCCCTGGCGGTCACATCAAGTGTGGAGGAATGTTTGAAACTGTAGCAAATTCACGATAAAGCCATGCTGGTTGAAAATCTATGTTGTCATTCAGAGATGGACAATCTGCTGAGCAGAGAAGCTGTGTCAGGAATGGGACTTGTGAAGAAAAAACTAGACAGTCCGTGATTCTTTTGGTGACCTTAATGAATCACTGGTGAAATGTCCCCCCCATCAAAATTATCCTCAGTGATAATGCTGAGCCGTATAGTATCCACACTGCAAGGAAAATTCCAATACCTTTAGTCAGAAAAGGTCAAACAGGAGCTGGAGAAATGAAAGAAAAAGACATAATTGAAGAAACAACTGAAGCTGCTGACTGGTGCAGACTTATGGTTCCGGTTTTGAAGAAGAATAAGTCAGTGAGGATTTGTACTGACTTCAAGAAACTGAATAGGGCCATCAAGAGAGAAGGTCATATGATTCCGTCCTTTGATGATATACCTCACAAATTGGAAGGGTCAGTCATCTTCAGTCCATTGGATCAAATGGATGCAAAATCAGATTTTGGCAAATTCCTTTGGATCTATCAACTGCCAAACTCACAACCTTCATCAATTAAAAATCCTGTGGCAGTCAGATCCAGTGATGACATACCAGCTGGTGTTGGCATGAGCCCTCCTGGCAGGAACAGTGGTGGCCCTGTGATGTCTACACACAGTCCTGTAACACCTACACCCACAACTGTAACATCTACAATCAGCCATGTGAAGTTGACACCTGGACAACCTCCAGTGAGAACCAGCCAAACTTCAGTTCCAGGCAACCTGTTAACATCTGTTGTACCAGTAGTCACGATTACAGGCAGTGGCTGAATTGTCAAGAAGCCAGCACGCTTTTAAGACTGAAGATTGTTTTTACTGCATGTTTACTCCAGAGGGAGGAAAATGAAGAGAATGCATGGTGGTGTTATTTAATTTTCAGTTACATGTTATTCTTGTTTGAGAAAATATTGAAGCAAGACAGCAAGCCACAAGTTTCTTGACATTTTATGAAACTTCAAGTAGCAAATTGAAAAAGTGTTTATTTCATTCATCCCCCTGGACATTAAAGTATAACTTTATTTTAATCAATTTTGTCAATCTCAAAGAAGGGGAGATGTAGCGATGTGTTAACATGTTTGACTTCCAGGTCGCTGTAAATATACATATGACATAGACCGGCATGCATTGCTCTTAACGTACGAAGTTGTCAACGTAAGTAACTGATTTGCACCTTGTCAGTTAGAGTGCTGCCGATAGGAAGATCTTTACAATAATCAAATTAATTGGGTCAATATTCCAAAATGCTGAGAATACAGTAACATGCAGACCAAATGCTTAAGTAAAACAAAACAAAACAGAGAGAAAAAAAGGGGGTGGTGGGATGGTTTACAAAGATGTCGCATCGTGCGCCAACCTTCAGTGATTGATCAGAAAGTTTGTAGTCGCAGGAAAGTAATATGGGGGTGTTGGAAGAAAGGAACACCTCAGTTGGGGGAAGATAATGTTGGTATGCATTCATACAGCTACAGCTGTTAGGAAGCTGAGTCTGGATTGATGATTGTGAGTGCTGAATATCTATCATATGTATGTCTTTCCCTTTCCCAGACTTTGACAAAACAAAGCCTTTCATAACCTTGTATCATGATTTCCCTATTTGTTGTTACTGATCTGTGATCAGATTTTGTCCTATGAGCAGCTGAATAAACTCAGAGCTGAAATTCAGATTTTAATTAGCTCTGTTTTGACAGAAAAACACACTGCTTCATAGAATCATTGTGTTAATTTTTATTCAGTATAATCTGTCTTCTTTCTCTCATGTTCAGACATGATGATAAATTAGTGAATTGAAACTCAGAAATTTAGCAAAAACGTGTGCAATCTCATGTAAAGAAAGTACACTTGATATGATTTTTTTTGTAATAATGCATACTGGACTGGACATCAAAAGACCATGATGTTTTTGTTTGTTTGTATTTCAGGCCATCCTGTCAAAAAACAGATTGTCAAATTCCCAAAGGCTAGGTTCAAGAAATTTCCAACTGAATCTGAGGCTTGGGACTTCGTATATAACATACAGACAAGCAGCAGCTCTAATGGTATGTAAAATATGTAAAGAAAGAAGATTCTTGCTATTACTGATGTTCTAACTATAGAAAGTATACAAAGTATACAGTATTCATCCTGTCAACTTCCCATTTTTTGTCTCCAAGCTAAGTGCCAATGACTGGAATCAGCACCATTGCATATAGTCTTCCCTGTTCCATAAAAGACAAAGTCATAGTCACTAAATCCTAAACATAATAATAGTTAATGTCAAATGCTGAATGGGCTAAGGATGCACTTATTTTTACGTATCCAAAAAAAAGTGAAAAGCTATGAAAAATGTGACTCAAATAGCTTAAATTTAGTCATTCCAGTCATGAGTGTTTGGTTGTTGGAGATGAACACATTCAAAAAGGATGTTTTGACAAGGAAGTACAGTGGATTTTGCATGTAGAGCAGAGTTGCTGTGATTGCTTACAAGGACAGGAAGATGAGAAAGA
Source organism: Conus betulinus (assembly GCA_016801955.1). Lineage (NCBI taxonomy): Eukaryota > Metazoa > Mollusca > Gastropoda > Neogastropoda > Conidae > Conus > Conus betulinus. Next base: position 770,928 of record JADBJO010000207.1, read on the forward strand.
CTAGTTTAGAAATAATGTTTTTATATCAGTCTAGTCATTGGGTTTAGGAGAAGGAGAGTTCTGTTTTATATACATAAAATGCTTAGAATGATTGATTTCTTTTAAATGTAAAATCTGAAACAAGCTTCAGTCTCATACTTCTTTTGGGCTGGAAAAAGGAAAATCTCACATTTTATAGCCAGAGAAATTATCTGGTTTCTCTGTAATATCAGAATATTCTAATCAACCATTTTCCTGCTGTGATTGATTTAGAATCTGTTCAGAAGCAGGTGTCCTAAATAATACTTTTTCTGTGCGTCTATCAGATGAGCCATTTTCAGGTTGCTCACACCAGCCCTATGATTTCAACGATCCTGTGATCAGTTCATCTGACAAGAAGTGGGAGCAGTACCAGACTACCTCGGCAAGTTCCAAACGTCAGGCCAGAAATACAGATCAGTCACTGCCAGTGAAGCTGTGGACATGCTTCGAGCAACAGCAAAGACGTTGCAATCTACTGCTATGCAGTTGTTTAAGGGTGCTGACAATATTATGTCAGTGCAGTCCATTGCCCAGCAGTTGATGAAAGACTTAGACACCCTCAACATACAAATTGACCAGGTGATGGGTCCGAATTCTGCAACAGCTTCATTTTCGGCAGGTGGTAGTGTTCGAAACTACTTAAAACGTTCTTACAATGACTTCATACCTTTAGGAGGAGCTGGTGGTTCTCGTGACAGTAATTTTAAGAATGATGCTGCTAAGAGCTACAAGAGGATGAAGTCGAATTCTTCAGGATCCACAGACTGTGGGTTCACAGGTGAGCATCTGTTTGAATATACCCTTTTCTCCATCACGGAAAAGTGATGTTAATGTTCACTTAAGCAGTAACTTGTTCAGGGTAATTTTTTTAAAGAACAGATAAGAAATAAAATACATAAATGTTGAAGAGTTATATGATTAACTGCACAGTGAAAAAAATAAGCTGAATTCATTAAGCGAAGACTTTTACCCAGAATTATGCTGTGTGTATTGTATAATGCAGGGATTAATCGGAATGTCGGACGTTGAAGTTAAACCTGATTGCTCTTGAAAATGACCCAATGTTTGCAGTTGAACTGGCACCTAATCCTTAAGATTTTTTTTTTTACTGATTTGGATACAGCAGTTAATGTTTATGAACAAGGTGCATCCACAGGTCGTTTTTGTTATTGCTGAAATGATTTGAAGCCAGCATGTTTGCAATTTATTGCTCATTTATCATTTATGTTACTGTGCTGTGAAAACGGCTTTCAGATCTATCCCAAGCTGTGCCCCTTAATAAACTGAAGTTGTTGCCAGGGCGGTGTATCTCAGTTTTTAACTGCTCCAGTTTGGACAGGTAAAATCCGTTAAACAAAGACTTCTTCTTTACTTAAACACAGTAGGATGAAGAAAATAGTCGCCCACAAATGAAGTTCAGTCCAAATCAACTGATCAAGTCAGTGAAATTAGTTTCTTTTACAAGATGACACTATAAATATAACATTTCTATTCATTTCAGATTTGTGTGACTTGCCTGCAACCATCAGCATTGTTATTTTGTGTTTGTTTTTGCAAAAAGAAGTACTGGAGTGCTGCACACACACACACACACACACACACACACACACACACACACACACACACACACACACATGTTTTGTTTTATCTGTATATCTCTAAATTTATGTCTAGATTGACTTTCCTTCAGCTATTGCTTTAATTGAAAATGTTTGATTATTTCATATATATCTGAATAAGTTGCCACCAGCAGTCTATATTGCAGTCGTTCTCTCTCTCTCTCTCTCTCTCTCTCTCTCTCTCTCTCTCTCTCTCTCTCTCTCTCTCTCTCCCCTCCCTCTCTCTGCCTCTCTCTCTCTCTCTCTCTCTCTCTCTCTCTTTCTCTCTCTTAAAATGAAGGAAATGGAGTAGACAAAAAATTTTTTTTACCTGACTGGGCATCCATATATGTCTTGTTATAGATTCCCAAAATGTTCTAACAATTTTCCTGGAGCTTAGACATGGGTCGTAAGGTTTTGAATTTTCAGATGGAACACTGCATAATGTTTTTTCTTTTCTTTTTTTTTTTTTTTTTTAGAAACAAAACCTTTGTTACATCATTGTTCATTATTATCATGTGCAGATGAAAAAAAAGAAAGCAAGCTGCTTTAGTTGCTTCTGGTGTTTTGGTTCAAAATGTTGAACCTTCTTTAGTTCTTAAGAGTGAGGGATGCTGCAGACACTGGTACATGATGAAGGCTTTTTGAAGTGAAATATTGGAAATAAAGGAGCCTGCCAAGCAATTCTTAGTTCTCTTTTTACTCACTTCTTTTAATTCAAGCGCCCTTTAACATTAGTTGATAACAACATTTTTGTAATAAGACACCAAGTCAAAAATGGAGATTCAAGTTTTAATTTGTGTGTGTGTGTGTATTAATGTAAATGTGCTTGTGTATATATGTAGTATGTGGGTATTTGTTTCTTCTGATAGCCATATTCTCCAGTGTTTTTGTACTTTTTGTACCAGGTCAACACTGAAGGACATTAAATATCCAGAGGCATCATATGCTACTGCTGTAGCAGACCTCTGTGTGTTTGTAAATATGAAAATGTTCAGAACATGCATAGTCTTTTTCTGCAGAAGCTTTTGATCAAAGCAGGTGAACAATAGACAGATCTGTTTGTTCCCAAATGCACCATAAATATAGTTAATCCCTTCCACCTTTTTTTATTTCTTTAAATGTTTTTTCTTTCTGTATGCAGGTGTACCATTTCCTGATCATGAAGGGACGATGGTGTACACAGATGGGCCTCTTTTTGATAACGGCCATGGCTACAGCCAGGGCAGGCATAGGGATTTATTGGGGACCTCATGATCCATTGTGAGTGTCTTATTAAGAAAGTATTTTCAAGATTTGTTCATTTATGGAATCAGGCTTGTCATCTTTGGAACTGTTCATAAAATGTATTTTGGAAGTAAGTAATTTCTCTCATCAGCTGTCAGCTCCATCTTGGAATGATCTTAGCTGTCTGGCACCAAGGAATGAAAAAAAAAAAAGTGTCTTGCAATTATTTGAATTTTTGGCATGTAAACCCACTTCCATCAAGAACTTTGACTATGATGTTTTGTTAACTAACATCCTTGGATGCTCAAAGCATGCTTATTACATCAGTTAGGTTTTTGTATAATGGCATCACAATGATGCATACTTCATATTTTTCTCCATTGCATCATATTTTTGTCACCTACATCACTGTAGTACTCACAGACACCAGATGCGCACATGCACGCACGCACACACACACACACACACACACACACACACACACACACACACACACACACCACACACACACACACACACACACACACACACACACACACTTTTACTTCTCTATCAATTTGAAACACTGGCATATAACTTTTAATAAAGATGATTGTGCTGGGCTGTCGTCTCAGCATGTAATGCTTGTGTATATTTTTGTGATGATGAGTTAAAGACTAAGACATCTGATATTCACCAACAACAAAGTGGTTTGCACCATGTTTAGTTAATGTGCAGCTGCAAACGGAGATTGAAGAATCAAAGAGAGCCCCCAAAAGTTGAAAACATTTCTGGGATGTCCTAAAATTTTCCCGAAATCCCAAAAGTAAAAAAAAATCAAAAAAAACGATTTTTACTGTGTGAATGGTGGGGGGGTGATTCTGTTGTGATTGGGGGGGGGGGGGGGGGGGGGGGGGGGGGGGGGGGGGAGCACTGTATTTTAAAAGGGATGATAAGTTAATGCAAAAATAAGTATGTTTTTATGAATGTTGACATTAATGTGCACATAAAAAAATGCATTTTGTTTTTAAACCCAATATTTGTCAACTGAAACATAAGGCGGGGGAGGGGGAGGGTGTAGAAATGTTTTTCAGTCAAAAACCAAACTGCCCCATCTTTATTTCACTCACCCCTTAATCTGCTGATCCCTGCATTTGGACCCAGAGGGTTGGCAGCTATGTAAACAGGGTGGAGGGGGGTGTCGTAGGTTCGAGTCACATCAGACGGATATACATTTATGGTTCTTTTCAACCCTGGCTCAGTCCTACCCCAGGGTGAGCGTGATATGAGTTGAAATGGGAAGACAGGAATCATACAGTTGAATTTCATCCTCTGCCCAGTTGTGCTTGACTGAGGACAGTGGGCAGTGGAAATCTCCATCTGTATGAGCAGTTGACCTGACTCACCTGCATTCTACTTTTATAGTGCAGTGGGACAGTAATGTTTCATTAAGCAAACGGACGCTTCATTAGTTTCCACCAGTTTTTTCGTATTCACTGTTTTGTTGATAACTGTTCCAGTGCATGACATCATGATTACAAATTAATTTCGCTTTGTGTTGTTTTTGTAGTAGCAACACAGTGCACATGGAAAATGCATTTTGTTTTTAAACCCCATATTTGTCAACTGAGATAAGGCGTGAGCGGCTGTCAGGGCGGCAGACTAACAACAGGGCTGAGATTCATGTGAGGGATTCATTTGTCTGTGTCTGTCTCTTTCTCTCTCTCTCTCTCTCTCTCTCTCTCTCTCTCTCTCTCTCTCTCTCTCTCTCTCTCTCTGGTTCTCAACCCTCTCAGTCACCCTCTCTGTTTCTCACTCTGTTCCTCCTTCTGTCTTTCTCCATCTGTATGAGCAGTTGACCTGACTCACCTGCATTTCTACTTTTTTTTCCTTCCTCTCTCTCTCTCCTCCACTGCCCCTCCACTTCTTGCCCTCTCCTCTCTCTCAGTCTCTGTCTCTCTCGCACTCTCTTTTTTCTCTCTCTCTCACCCAGTCATTCTCTCTCTCTCTCTCTCTCTCTCTCTCTCTCTCTCTCTCTCTCTCTCTCTCTCTCTCTCTCACCCCTGACAGCCTGACCATAATGTGTAGTGTTATCTATAAGCCTCTCTTTTCTCCTGTCACATCTCTCTTTTTTTTGTCTTCCAATATTTTTTCATTATTCATTCATCAGCATGTGTAGATTTATTAATGACATTGATTTTAACCCTGTATGCATACGAATTGTAGAGTAGTAGTTGTGGTGTGCGAGTCCATGC
>JADBJO010000207.1:778507-786007 GCA_016801955.1 Conus betulinus
ATGAAAATATCTGAAGTAGAGGGAGTGAAGATGGCTATGTTATATTTTAAGGCATATTTCTTTCAGTGTGAACTGTTACTTGTATATTTTTACATTAGATACACTTTGCAAAACATTCTTTTTCTTTTTTTTTCCTGATGTAGATGCATGTCAGAGGTCACAGTGGAATCGAAGGCAACGAAGCTGCAGACAGACTAGCCAATGCAGGTGCTGCAAAAGCTCTTGTTTGAAAATTGCTTTGCATTGCCCATATCTGGAAGTAATGGCTGTCACCTTGATGTAACATGGAACACTGAATGAAAGGGGCCATGTCATGTTCATTTGGATTGTATGGCTGAGAGAGAGAAAGAAGAGAAAGGTGGAGGCCTCTTTGGTTCTTGTTTGCTTTAGTTTTGCTTTTGATATGACTGTTTCCTTTTTCGTTTCTCTGCATGTCTTCTTCTTTTATTTCTGGAAAGAGAGCTAGGTTTTCACATGGAGCATTGATGTCTTGCTGGTTTTAACAGACTCTAGGACGATGAGTGTCAGCTTGTTTGTATAATCCATAGTATTACACTTTATGTGAAGTGGAAAGTAGAGTCAGTGAAATATGCCTGAAAAGTTCAGATAACAATAGTGAATATATGAAATATGCCTGAAACGTTCAGGTAACAATAGTGAAAATGTGAAACATGCCTGAAAAGTTCAGATGATGATAGTTGAAATATGAAATATGCCTGAAAAGTTCAGATAATGATAGTGAAAATGTGAAATATGCCTGAAAAGTTCAGATAAAGATATTGAAAAAATTGTATGGTCATGATTTTACTTTTTTCGTTGAATATGTTGTTGGTTGCATGCTTTGAAGAGTTGTCTTTTGCTTGTATACAAGTATAGTATATGATTTGTTAAAATAAAATCACAGATTTAGACATGGATTTAACCAGGTGTGTTGCTGGTTCTTTGCGTTGTGCTTTAGAAATGATGAAAGGATTTTCATAGGGACAGAACAAAACTTTCAAGTAGTTCTGAGATTTTTTCCATTTACCACTGACTGGGACTAGTGGGAGAGAATGACTGGACAGGATTAAGGGAGAGGACAAATCAGCATTAAAATATAATTGTTTGTTCATTTTTGTTTTACTTAGAAATGTAATCAGGTGTGGCAGGTTTCTGCAGTTTGAAAGGTAACACAGGAAGGTGAAAAGAAATATGGTTCATGACTTTGTGAATGCTGTTGAGAAACTTGCAGCTCAAATGGAAAGAAGCAGAGACATCTTTTGATCGTATGTCTGCCAAAGCAGGTCTTGGTTTATAAGTCTCTATGTCTGCCCGTGAGTATGCAAGCATCCTTTATAAAGTGCATGTTGCATTTATTCCATGAGAATGTTAAATATCTTTACATAATGTGTGTGTGAGGTACTGTTGACATGCCCAGAAACTTTCATTCCGCTGTTTTCTCTCCAAATAGAACACCAAGGTGAAAAGAAAATATGGTTCATGACTTTGTGAATGCTGTTGAGAAACATGTGACTCAAATGGAAAGAAGCAGAGACATCTTTTGATTGTATGTCTGCCAAAGCAAGTCTTGGTTTATATGTCTGCCCGTGAGTATGGAAGCATCTTTTATAAAGTGCATGTTGTATTTATTCCATGAGAATGTTAAATATCTTTACATAATGTGTGTGTGAGGTACTGTTGACATGCCCAGAAACTTTCATTCCACTTTTTTCTCTCCAACTAGAACACTTCGCATGTGTGCCTGCTTGCGTATGCCATCAGGTAACAGTTTGCCCTTGCATGCAATTCAGGAGACAATTCTTGTTCAAGATCTTCAGGAAAGTCCATTTTCAAATTGAATGGGAATGCTAAAAAGTGTGCCAAGTTATGAAATAATAAAAGTCACTTTAACCCTTACGCCACCGATGTCGCCATTCAGAGACAGCATGGCTCATGTCGCATGGCTTAACGCATACATACATGCACATATACATACAATGATATATATGAATATATTATATGTGTGTGTCTATATACATGTGTGTGTGTGTATGTACGTATGAATGTGTGTATAATTATATACATGTGTGTGTCTTCACATTCCTTTGGATGTACACAAATGTTTGCTGTTTACCACAAATATTGATGTGACAAAGAGGACACCAGCACACTATCCTCGCCACTCCTTATTACGCATACCATTCAGCCCCCTTCTCCAACATTCTCTTTGTCTGAAACTCTTTCTTTCTCTCTCTTTGTCTTATTCGCAGCCTTTTACATCAGTGAGTCTATTTCAGACAGATAGCATTTGTGATATAGCAAGTCGGTATTGGCAGTCTCCCGCTCAAAAATCTGGCCATGACCTTTCATTGGATCCATTCAAAGCAGAACTGAAAGCACCTTGTGTCTTGTACTTTGACCGCTTCCAGAGCCAAGAAATGGAATATGGCCTAAGTGCAGAAAAGCAGAATGTCGAATTTAGATCAGATCTAGAACTTCTATGCAAAATAACTACGACATTAAGTCACTGATATGAGCACTAAACAAGCACTCCTTACTTAGTATGAGCTGAATGTCGATGCTTACTGCAAGAAATTCCCAAAAGCGCAACATGCTAAGGGGAAACAGACCAGTTCAGTGATCGGCGAAGTAAGTACCAATGAACATAAGCAATTTGCACAGCCCCACCATGACTGGACTACATTAACATATTCTCTGTGAAAAGCTGCATAATACAATCTGACCCACAAACTTTCATGGTGGAACAATGTGTTTCCGTACTAGCTGATCTGATGATGCTAGTCATAGGTACACTACTGCTCATGATGTTATAAACTCCCTCGAGAAGATGCACCACAAAACAGTCATGTTTGGAACCACTCACAATCATATAATTTACAAACCAATAACCAAGATGAGAATGGTAGAAACTCATAGTGGAGTTCAACCAATGTAGGCCAAAAAAGTACACAACCCAGCTATCACACCATCACAAACTGAAATCTCACAACCTGGCTGACTGAACAAAATTAGCCAAACTTGAAATGGCAACAATTGCCACATACCAAGCCATGTCTACCTCTAGAGGCTGTGATGCAACCTCTGTGGTACAGCACATCATTATGTCAACAGTCGGTGTACATGTGTTAGTTGATAACATGTGGGACAAATCCCTCTATGACATAATGCAACAGTGAGAACATCACTTGTTGATCTGACTGCTTCCACAGAGAAGACTGACACTATTAGGATATGGACTGACTTTTCCTTTACTACTTTATTCGTAGCTACCGTTACAGTAGGGAAGCAGAAAGACTGATCAAAGCAGCTGTCATGTTAACATTATCTAGGACCTCATCCTTGGGTGCCATTATGGCTTCCTTGGATACGCACTACAACCTGCACTTGTGTCTGCAGCTCAGACAAGGGCCCAGAGAAAGCAAAATCCACCTCCCAGCCCAGCCAGGAGATTAATAATCCCCTACCTGCAGAGAGATGAAACAAATTCAGCTGACTGATCCCACTCTAGCCTAATGCTGCAATAAGACGCTACCAAAAATTCTGTCTCAGCAGACCAACAAAGGCCATATGCAATCAGTTGTTCTGGCCCCATACGTAAGTATAGGAAGTAGGTCACATTTTTTTTCCGTTCAGTGGACACATGAAAGTCGTAGTGACCAAGCAACGGGCAATGCCCACCTCTGTCGCCTCCAGTACCAAAAGTTGTCATGTGAACGTAGACCAGAGAGAGAGAGAGAGATGCATGACGATGACCAGGTTCTTCTTCCAGAACAGAAGAACAAACTCCAGGTATCATGGAAGGTCCTTGCCAGGTCAAGAAAAAGCTGTCCTGTACCAAGAACAATGTCCTTGTGAAGGACCGGTAAGAAGCCATTACATTAGTCACCTCAACAAGAAACATTTGGAGAGACCTGGCCAAAGTCACTAGATGGCTTCTGCCATGCAGAAGATGCGAATTCTAATACAACAATGGCACAGGATCAGGTGCACAATCCCTGCAAGACTTACGAAGACACTTACAGGAACTCCATACTATCTGCCAAGGGTAATAAAAGTCCGGGAAGTGTTGGGAATAAAGCTAAGACGCCCTGACCAACAAACCAGGCCTGACTGAAAAATAGTGATAATGACTTTGACTGATCACACGCCAGTTACAACCATGCTGTACTTCGTCCCTCTGGCCAAGCAAGCAGCTACCAGGCAGGGTGTTTCTTCTGCAAACCAAGGCTCCATCGGGGGTATCTTATAGGTGGGTCTATGAGTGATGCCCAGTATTTCAATGTTTAGGATTGGCGTCTCCACTGTGAAGGCCTTGTGGGTGGATTTATGACTGATGCCAGCTTTGTAAATGGTTAGGACTGGTGTTGGCTCTCCACAATTTTTCTCTTCCAGGGGTCTATGTGGCGAAGTGGGCATCATCCTCACCACCCTTTATTACCCTCATCCCTCTCTCCGTCTGTGTGTCTGTCAGTCTCTCTCTCTCTCTCTCTCTCTCTCTCTCTCTCTCTCTCATCGGTGGCTGACCACATCAGTGAGGCACTGTTCATACTCGTAGAACGCCCCTTCTGTTTTCCCTCTCCCTTACGACGTGTTAATAATCACCAGCGGGAAACTTACGTCAGAGAGAAAGTCGTCGGCAGCACCCATGCTCCGGGCGCTCTCCGTAACTGAGATTAGTCTAAACACACACAACCGGCTGTATGGGTCAAAGCGTTTCCTACACATTAAAATCATTTACATGCCTGCACATGTTCCTCAGTCTGGCTACCCGATGATGACTCCAGTGTTAACTTGCACCTTACGTATTCCTGATGTAGAAAAAAAACATTGTGTTTGATGTCAGTCCCGACACGTCATGCTAAGTGATGACAGCAAACTGGCTGTAGGCTTTCAGGCATTTACCGGCACGTGCTTGCACATGCTAATCAGTCAGATGGACAATGATGACACTGATGTAAACTTGTTCCACAACATCTTTCAAGATCTGGAAAACGTGTGCCTTTCGTGTCTGCCGCGTCAGTCATTTAAACATCGTGCTGTCAGCGGAACAGACTTTTTGTGTGTGTGTGTGTGTCCTGTTAGCCTACGTGGTTGGACTCGCTCATTTTCCCTATAGTTTGATTGTTTCCTTTCACTGACAAGCTGCCATTCAGCTACCAGTATGATGCTGCTACATTTCAGGATTACTGTGTCCAACTGACCAATGGCAAACGTCACTAGCAGTCAGGTTGGCTAAAAAATAAATTCTGAAAAAGAAATGAAAAAAGAGAGAAAGAAAATAAACAAGAAGAAAGTACGAATATAGTAAAGTGGAGAAAGACATCTTACCACCTCAAGATCCTGATTAGTTCTCACTTTTGGCTTCTGTTAATTATCAAATAGTATTAACTATTAATTAAATAACTAGACCAGTCGTAGAATATGGTATGCAGTATGGTCAGTGTTCCTCGGAAAACACATAATTACAAAAGGGGGGGGGGGGGGGGGGGGGGGGGGGATTAACTCTTTGACCTACGTAGAGAAATTAAAGCGATCTGAGGCTAGATAAATGGATGATATCATTAAGACATTATCAACGATGATCAATGACCAAATAAAATCTTGTTCACCTTGAAATACTGTACACATTTAAGGGAACACTCATTTAAACTTTGCAAAACACCATCCACCGCATCAAAGCAGTTTGCATCGCGGACTCTTGCCTGGGAGGTCATGCGTTCGATTCTCCATCAGAGCCATTATTTCGGGGATTTTTCTGTCCTGACGGTTCCTACCTAGAGCTGAGGTTTTACTATGAGCTCAAATGGGCAGAAAGTGTTGCTCTAATTTCCTGACCAGCACTGCAGGTGTCTGTATCTCTCAGGCCTGATTGATGCCAGTGATATAAATTATTATGAAATTAAGTGCACAGAGCAGTCCTGCTATGCAGTCTCAACCAGAGTAGAAATTCTTAACATCATCTTCATTATCCTCATCCTCACTGATCAACATAATTTTTCTTTTAATCTGTGCGCGCGCGCGCACACCACACAAACACACACACACACCACCACACACACACACACACACACACACGCACTCGCCCATTTCATGCTGCCTGGTGACGTCTGTTTTCGATTTTCTCTCAGCGTCTGTCTTTGGTGAGGTTCTGTCAGGGTTACCGATATCGGCAGATTCACGGGAAACTGTCGGTGGACGGACAGTGGTGGCGGCCTCTGGAGGAGAACTCGATCACATGCTGGCTCCGCAACTAAGCATTATTACCGTCAGTAGGAGGCGTAGTAGGTGAGGGTCCTGCGCATGCTGGATGGGAATAGGCATTACTGAACACCACCAAAGTCACTGGGCAGCTGCGCGGTGTTTCCTTAGGTGGATTGCCTCTTGACGACTTGACATCGACCATTCCCTGTGGATTGCTTGTGTGGAGCTGTGGTGGATGGTCAAACCGGGCTGTGGCTGTGGACGGGATCAGTAGCAGCATGGGTTGAATTATGCTAGAGTGGCAAAGAAGACGTGACAGCATACAAGCGCGCGCGCGCGCGCGCGCCACACCACACCACACACACACACACACACACACACACACACACACCACACACACACACACACTGACTGAAACCATTTACTGTCAGATAAACATAGTGTTGTACTGACTTTAAAAAAAAACTTAAATAAATTAATGAGAAACGAATATAATACAAATAACATGTGAATGACATCAAAATCATCTAGGAAAATCAACAGGGGACATTTAACATTTATAAGTAAAATAATGAAAATCAGAAATTGTAACAATAAAACAAATTACATCTTAACTGTACTGAAAATTTTTTTAAATCTCTCTCTCTCTCTCTCTCTCCTCTCTCTCCTCTGCTCTATCTCTCTCTCTCAGAGAACTCCATAAAAAAAAGAAAAAAAAAACCAAAAAAAAAAAAAAAAAGCCCCCCAAAAAAAAAAAAACAAAAAAAACCCACAAAAAAAACACAAACCACAAACACACAACCACACACACACACACCACACACACCCACACACACCACACCCACACCACACCACACACACACACACACCACACCACACCAACCACACACACACACACACAACACACCAACCACACAACACACACACACACCACAACACACACACACACACACCACACACCACACTCACACCTTGCCTCCATACCTAGAGAAATACAAAGCTTAATGCACAGAATGCGTTTGAAATTCACTTCCAACAAAATTTAGCAAAAATGTTACGTGTATGTGTGGAGAAAGAAAGTGGTGACGATATTTCATCTGATGGATCCGTTCCCTGACTCTATCTAGAGTATAAATGACTGGTTTTATCTTTAGACCAATTTGCAAAAGTTTGTCACATAGTTCAGTTGGTATTTATCTTTAAATTTGTTTAACTTTTTTTTCTGAGTGGTAACCGCTCGTCCTTCTACACATTAATTGACCTGTTCGTACTACCTATCCAAATATGATTGACAGTGCT
>JADBJO010000207.1:791007-808507 GCA_016801955.1 Conus betulinus
CACATGGACACATTCACACATTCGCACTCTCAGGCATGAATGCGCACACACATACATATGCACACGCGCATGCACGCTTATACGCTATGACTGTAGACAAGGAGCTTCCTGACAGCCCAAGCACCTGTCATGCCATCTCTATCATCTGATTTTTATGGAGCATGAAAAAGGGATAAAACTGATGGCAATATACAGTGTTATGTGGTACTGTGCAGGACACAGAAAATGGGTTCCTGATGAACGTGAATGACCAGATTTCTATGGTGTGTGCAAAGATCGGAAACGACTCCAAGCTTGCCTCTGGCTTCAATGCCATTGGGTTCTCTCAGGGGGGACAGTTCTGGTATGATCTTTCTTTCCCTTCCTCCTTCTGGCCATTTTTGTTGTGTGTGTGTGTTTGTGTGTGTGTGTGTGTGTGTGTGTGTGTGTGTGTGTTCTACAGATCAAAAATGAAATCTTCTCTTAGCATGAAAAGTTACAATAGACTGTTCAGAAAAAAGTGTCAGATATGTCAACGAAGAGAACAACTTTCCACATGTTACAAAATAACTAAACACAATTTATATGTCAGCCATAAATGTCATGAACCCTTGCAAACAAATTCCTAACTCTATCTGCTTATGTTCTCTGTGATGATGTTGGCTCAATACTAGCGTATCATCTGTATGTTTTTTTCTCTTTTAACTTGTCTGTGTTTCCCTACAGCAATGGCAAGGGTCGTCATTGATCATAGTTGCCCAGTGTTGTTATGTTCTCACGTTTGTTCTACCAAGCCCTTATTTAGCCTTCAATGACTCATTGTAGGTTTTGTAAATACTTTCTACTTCAAACTTCATCATTTTATCACACTCAGAAATGGTAGCAACCTTGTCTTCTTGGATTTTGCTCCATTCTAGTCTCAGAAACAATGCAGAATTTTGTGAATCAGCTGGCTTAAAATATCAACAACAGAATTAACCTTATCCCCTTTGGGAAGTGATTTTCAATTTTTGGAATTCAGTACTTTTGATGAAGGAACCCATTTATGCATTTCAAAAAGAAGACCTGAATTTTTAATTTGTTTCTTTATTGTAGTTTTTTTTTTTTTTTTTTAACCCAATGATCCTTGTGCAGCAAGGGTAGGCAGACTATTTTTGTGTTCGAGTGCGAGTTACATCAGGAATGACCCTACACACATGTCCAGGTCGATCTCGTACAGGTAGATAGTGTGCATACTCAGTCATTTTTGTTTTCATTGATCTGCCTTTTTTTTAAATTAGCTTTTTGATTTCTGTCATCCTTTTCTTTTCCTCCGTTGGTCCATTCACCTTTATTCTTTCCATAAAGTCTACATGTCCAGTGGCCATGATTAGTCTTAGACTGCTCTCTTTGGACAACTAGACAGTGTGATTTGATCAGGTAGTGGGCACTAGCTGCCTGTTCAGTGGAGATGTTATCCTTTACAGTGTTTACAAAAACTAAAGCAGGGGAAGGGGGTGGGGGGTGGGAGGTCGGAGGAGGTGTTCTGCTTGCGCTTGTGGTTGACTTATTAATGATATGAAAAAAGAAAAAAAAAATCTGGGGGAGAGAAAGTAAGCTGAATGGGTTGTACTTCTCAACATTTCTGAAAATGATCTGTCAAGATGCTTCATTTGTCTTTAATATTCTATGAACTTTTAGAAGGGGGGCCGAGTTTTTGATGACATGACACTGCAGTCCTTTCTGTGTGTCTGTGTTCTTTGTAAATGATTTCACACTTGATATGGTGATTTGGTATCAAGAGGACAGTCAACAAAGAAAGGCAATTTTGAGTTAGGAATTTAGCTTGAAGAAGTTCATTTTGATGTCAACTGCTAGTACAAACCATGTCATTAAAATATGATATGATTTTCTTCATAGAAATCCAGTTGGCAGACATGATTCTTGGCTGCCTACAGATTAAAAAAAAAAAAATTACATAAGTCACTTAACAGTATTGCAGTGTTATGGGACAAGCCAGGATGTGACTGTAGACTGGGAGCTGAAATGAGTGGGGAGGGAGTAGCACCACTGGAATGGCAGAGAACGACCAAAAAAAAAAAACAAACAAAAAAGACAAAACAAAGGTGCAGAACAGTGTCTCCTTTGGTGGGTTGGTAGCTTTTTGATCAGTCGATCATGATAGCTGCCTGTTGATGCTGGAACTGAAACTCTTCATAGAACAGAGCGTGTCTCATGAGTGGTTGAATATCAGAGGCACCAGGATGGAAGTAGTGCGGGACTGACATCACTGAAAAGACAAGAGAAATGAAAAAATTAAAAAGAAGAAGGAATCGCTGAAAAGTAAAAACACTGTTTTTATCTGACCCTCGGTAACATATGTCCATCAGCCACATGTTGATGATGGATTTAATTCTTTCGTTGATGTTTCAGGCGAGCTGTTGCTCAGCGATGCCCCAACCCTCCTATTTTGAACTTGATTTCGGTTGGTGGACAGCACCAGGGTAGGTACACATTACCATGGATATTTTCCGTTTTAACTCTGTGTGTGTGTGTGTGTGTGTGTGTGTGTGTGTGTGTGTGTGTGTGTGTGTGTGTGTGTGTGTGTTGGCAAGACTGATTTGTCTTTAGTTTTGTTATTCCCGTTAAGTGTGATGCCAATTGAAAAAAAAAAGGAAGAGCTAGTTTGTTATTCCCATTAAGTGTGATGCCAATTGAAAAAAAAAGAAGAGCAACAGCGGAGGTGAGGTAGTGGTGATGATTGCGCATAATGTTAATAATGAAGAGAATTAGAAGAATTGATTTAAAGCATTACATTAAAAAACAGATGGCAAAAAATTGCGGTTAGGGTAGTACGACTGACCCTTTTTTCGTGCTGATTTAGAAAATATTTTCTCAACAGTTTGAATTTTTTTTTAACCCGTAGAGTGCCTTTAAGCCGTCAGCTGACGCCGCAGTAAAATGTACTCCCAGTGCCTATGGGCCGTTCACTGATGTCATGCATTTTTCTTGAATTTTCATTCGTTACTATTCCTATCAAAGAACTGAAATAGAGTGTGCGTAGTAAGCCTGATATGTCTGCAGTATTAAAATGATATGCAAATGACCACACGTGAGGGGAAAGACCATTAATTCTCATCACTGACTGGATGACCAGCCAGCGCTTTGTCTCGCTTGCAAAGATGTCGGCGCAACCTTCGACGAGCGTAGCGACCAAATCAACATACTTACACAGCTGAGCAGGCTCTGCTAATCATTTTTGACAAAGATATAAAATCTTTTATTCAATGACTCACTCGAACATGAAGGTGAGATGATGATAGTGATGGAATTGCTGACCATATTCATCAGTTATTGAGTCGTGCTGTGCGATCTCAAGAGTGTGTTCAGCTGACTGGTTACCAGCGTCAAGCGAGCTAGCCTAGTGTGTACTCTGCACTGTGTGCGAGTGGCCAGCGATGTGTAAGTCAGCTCGAGAGAGGGGAGCGCGGCCTGCTCGCGGCGTGACACGGGCAGCAGGAAAGGTAGGGGAAGAGGAGGAGTGAAAGAGAGGGTTGAAGTCCAGCAAGAGGCGTGGTGGGGGGAGGGGGGGCGTGGTCGTGGACTGACCTGTCTGCATGAGGTGTGAGCGTCTTGATAGACTTCTAGACTGTTTTACTTTCATTTAAAGGTGTAGTGTGACAATATAAACTTTATTTTCAACTTTTTTGCTTTGTGTTCTTTTTTGGATGTGAAGCTGTAGTGGTAAATACATACGTTTTTTGATCGTGCCAAAAAATCTATCCAAATCTAAATGCCTAAATATTTTTTTATAATAAAAAATTAAAACAAAGAAAGCCCTGATTCAAAATCTCCATTCAATTTCCATCAAAAATCATATATATTTCATTTTTATATCTTTTGTAGTTTCTGAGCTAGAATATTTTGTACCCCCAAATCAGTAGATTTCCCTGGCACTGGGAAAAGCCTTTGATGTAACATTTTCAGGCAGTGAACGGGTTAAATGAAAGTATTACACAAAATAAATTGCTCACCATTTTATCTTTCATGTGATCATTTGAACCGAGGGATTGGGGGGGGGGGGGGGGGGGGGGGATGATTTACATGCAATCTACAGTAGATTGCCTTTGTTGTGCTGACCAAAAATGGGATATTTTGGCATGAGACTAGACTTGATGGCGGCATGCATAATATGTGAATACAAATTGGATGTTTTTGTCTAATGATAAAGGTCCAGGCATAAAAGTGAAGTCAAAAGTGAACTCTGTGCATCATGGAGTGTCAGCTGTCACCAGAGTCAGGCACTGCAAACGGTTGAAAAAACATAATGAAGTTCAAGCTTATCTACCTACCCTATTCAGTTTGCCATTTTACCTTAACCCTTTTTTTTGGGGGGGGGGGGGGGGGGGGGGGGGGGGAGGGGAGGGGGGGGGAGCCTAACAGATGTTGTATGCTATTCGCAGATAGAAAAAAAAAATGTCTTTGGTGCATTTTGTTCTGAAGTGTCAAAATTTCACGGATTTATGGGGCAAAGTAGTTGTTTCTTTGCACCAGAATGGCTTTTCTAGCTTGCAAATTTTAAATTAATTTGATTACAATAAAATCTTGTGAGGCAGCTTTGAAGCTGTAGTATTCTTGTAAGGATAGGGGAAAATTTGTATGAACAGATCTTGAGAAGTGTCTTTCCTGGTGTTTAACTGCTCTGTCAAGTGTGTGTGTGTGTGTGTGTGTGTGTGTGTGTCTAAAGTTTGTTATCTTTGGCAGAATAGCTTTACACTTTTTCATTCAACCTGAGCATATGTACATGACTTATTTTCTAAAACTAAAGGTGTCTCATTTTCTACATGTCTCCTGTATTTGATCATTTTGCATAACACATTTTTTTGTTTTCTTTTGATTTTGGTCATCTATCCATGCAAGGTATAATTTGTTTGAAGGGTGATTTGTTTGTTTGTCTTTTTCATGCTGAAGAAGGAAAAACTGATTATCGAAATCTGATGAAGATTAACAAATTCAGAAGAGGCTTTGATTTGTCTGGCCAAAAATGGCTCAAATCTAGCAGATTGAACTGACTGATAATGATAACAACAGCAACAACTAGAGGTGATAAACAAGCAGAGCTTAAGTTGTTATATATGAACTGTTCGGGGAACAACCAGTAACAGGACCAGCTTGATAGTAATCTTAATGGTAATGATACTGAAAATAATGATTTTGGAAAAAAAATGATGAAAAAGATTATATTTATCATCATCGTCATATCATCATCATCACTATCATCGTCACATATAATCAGAATCATGATTATGTCAATAATGTCAATAAACATTGTTTCTTAGTAAATAAAACAACTGAACATGTAATAACAATCCAAGAAGCAGGTTGACCAAAACATAAGATTGCTTATTGTTAGGAATCTGTAAAATATAATAAAAGCAAAAAATATACCTAGGTCAACTTAAAAAGTTGTATGAGGCCAAGATGATACTATTTTGAGGGAAGACAATAACATTGTAGTACATATATGAATATGTTGTTGTTGTTGTTGTTATATCCTGACTAAAAGCCTCCAGGGATCATCCAAACAGCTGAAGTACTTGAACACTATGATGCAAATGCATCAGCTGGGGATGAGAACATTACATGTGTGACTGTTTTGATTACCCCGCCACATGGGCAGCCACACTCCAACTTCATGGGATTTCGGGAGGCTGATAATGTTATGCTAGGAGCTTGTCACAACTGAAGACAATCCCCGAATAACTATGCAGAGCATAACATTTTGATGTAGCTTTGGTGTTCTAGCCTATGTCAATTGGTCTGACACGGCCTTAAGCCAAGGCGGTTATGAATATGTGATGTTGTTTTGTTTACAGGAGTGTATGGATTCCCCCACTGTCCTGGAGGGAATGTCACTCTCTGCAATCTTGTGTGCGTGAACTACTCAACTATGGAGCCTATGTTTCGTAAGTTGGATAGGGACTGACTTTGTCTGTTTTACCCATACTTTTAAATCAGAATTTTTCATGAGAGATGACTTGATTGATCTTAGTAAAGAGCTGTCATGTATAGGCTGTCATCCTTATAATGATGAGTGAACAGAAATTGTGCTGCTTGTTTTATCAACACACACAATTTATCTATCTATCTATTTATCTATCTATTTATCTGTCTGTCTGTCTCTGTGTGTGTGTGTATATATATATATATATATATAAGTTTAAAAATATGATTAAAAAGGAGATTAAAAAACCACCAACAAACTTGTTTCAAGCTCTCTGCTCTCTCTTCAGGGACCCTGAAGAGAGCAGAGAGCTTGAAAACAAGTTTGTTGGTGGTTTTTTAATCTCCTTTTTAATCATATTTTTAAACTTATGTTCCCTTCCTGGTTGAGCATTTTTAGAGTTCTTGCTGGCTCTCTACTTTTATTTGTGATATATATATATATCTATATATATATATATATATATATATATATTATTTCACACACACACATACACACACTCACTATCTTTTCTCTTCTCTCTCTCTCTGTGTTCTGAATTAGGTCTGAGTGTTAAACTGCGCCTGGAATTGTGTGTGTGTGTGTGTTTGTGTGTGTGTGTGTGTGTGTGTGTGCTCACAATAAGTGGCTGGAGATGTAGATGCTGGAAGTTGATCCATTCTTTGTAATTAAAAGAAGTCCTAATTTTTCCCATGGAATGATGGCTACATTTTTTCACTCTGAAATGAAGACAGGGAATGAAATTATTGTTTGGATAAAAATGCGTTTCAAAGAGAATCCTACTGTGGGAAGATACTAAAACAAGGGTCACAGCTGATTTAATCAACACATTCATGGTAGGTCTTGGGATGTATAGTGTAATTGTTTAAAAGATGAAAAGAGAGGCCATGGTTGTTATGCTGGAGCTCCATCTGAACTGGGTCAGGAGAGGTTTAACAAAAGCAAGAAGGAAGGGTGGGGTGGAGAGTGGGGAAGAGAGGGCTGAGGCAACTAAGTGTGCTTTTTTTTCTGATCAGTGCCACTTCCATGTTGTGTGAAGCAATAAAATGCTTAAGAATCAAACTGTGTATTGGGACTGGCAGGATATTTAGAATTTCCAGTGAATTGTTAGCAGATATTGAGATAAGCTGTAGCCACTGTGTACAGAAAAAAAGGTTAGTCCCATAGCCTAGATTGAGGGCAGTGAACTGTTAAGAGATAAATCATGATCAGAGGACAGCATTGTGGAAGACTGTGCCCTCCCTCCCCTTCCTTTGCCCTGACCTTTCCTGAACTGAATCAGGTACCCACTTACCACTCAGTGGACAGGGGTAGTTGTGAAGTGGAAAAAATCTGCCCCCCATGTGTAGTTCAAACACACAAACGTCAGCTCCTCAGTTGAACCATGTAACCATTTGATTGCGGGTCCCTCTATAATGTGTGATGTGGGATGCAAAAGTATCATTTGTGGCATTCTCTGAGATACATGATTCTGTGTGATGCTTTCGTTCTTTTCTAATGTTTATGGACAGAGCAGATTTTAGATGTTCTAAAGTATAATTGTGCTTTTGTCTTATTGCCAAAGTAAAGAATCACAATGGTAAGATTCGATTGTGTGTGTGTGTGTGTGTGTGTGTGTGTGTGTGTGTGTGTGTGTGTGTGCAGATTTGTCCAAGATCAGTGAGTATACTTATGCTTCTGTAAATCATGTAATTTTTTCAGAGCCTGTCATTGATTGATTGATTGAACTGGTAATTTAGTGCTATTTGGGGGAAAGTTTTTAAGCAGGTGTAACAACTGTTCTTTGTGTACATGTGTTAGGAGTTGATGATGGTCAGGAGAGACTGTGTTAGGATGTGTGTATTTCTTATGAGACTTTGGAGTTTACTTTACGAACAGGTAAGAATGAAGGAAGTGGACTATTCATCTGTTCGTCCTAAATGGTATGTGAATGAGCAGTGATAATGTATTTGAACAGAAGATGATCTTGTGAATGCAGATCATTAGATACTGTTTCCAGTGTGGTGCAGGCTGAGCAATACAAAGTCATGTAATGTTTTCAGTTTGGTATTGGCTGAGTAACCTAAGTCATGTTGTAATTTTTCCGGTTTGCTGTAGGCTGAGTAATGTAAATCATGTGGTAATGTTTCCAGTTTGCTGTAGGCTGAGTAATGTAAATCATGCGGTAATGTTTCCAGTTTGATGTAGGCTGAGCAATGTAGTCTTGTAGTAATGTTTAAAGTTTGATATAGGCTGAGTAATGTAAGTCATGTAGTAATGTTTTTAGTTGATACGGGCTGAATAATGTAAGTCATGTAGTAAATTTTGCAGATTGATATAGGCTGAGTAATGTAAGTCATGTAGTAATGTTTAGAGTTTGATATAGGCTGAGTAATGTAAGTCATGTAGTAATGTTTAGAGTTTTATATAGGCTGAGTAATGTAAGTCATGTAGTAATGTTTAGAGTTTCATATAGGCTGAGTAATGTAAGTCATGTAGTAATGTTTAGAGTTTGATATAGGCTGAGTAATGTAAGTCATGTAGTAATGTTTAGAGTTTGATATAGGCTGAGTAATGTAAGTCATGTAGTAATGTTTAGAGTTTGATATAGGCTGAGTAATGTAAGTCATGTAGTAATGTTTAGAGTTTGATGTAGGCTGAGTAATGTAAGTCATGTAGTAATGTTTAATGTTTGATGTAGGCTGAATAATGTATATCATGTAGTAATGTTTACAGTTTCATATAGGCTGAGTTATGTAAGTCATGTAGTAATGTTTACAGTTTGATGTAGGCTGAGGAATGTTCAGTTTGGTATTCGCTGAGTAATGTTTGTCATGTAATGATGTTTCCAGTTTGGTATAGGGTTGCGTAATGTAACTCGGGTAGTAATGTTTTCTGTTTTGCAGTGGCTGAGTAGCGTTACTCATGTGATAATATTTCCAGTTTGGTGTATGCTTTGTAATGTATGTCGTGTAGTAATGTTTTCACTTTTGGTGTAGGCTGTACTCAAGCAATGATATTTTCAGACTGATTTTGCCACAGTAATGCAGATCAGATGATACTGTTTCCAATTTGGTATAGGCAGAGCAATATAAGACACGCTTTTTTCAGTTTGGTTTTGGCTTAGTAGCACAGGCATTTTATCATCTTTCCATTTGCTTTAGGCTGCATAATGATGGCATTCTCTCATGTTTTCAGTCTGGAATATGGTTTGTAATGTTGGCATTCTGATGTTTTCAGTTTGGTACAGGCTGAGTACTGGAATGATCCCCTCAACCAGAAGGAGTATGTGACGAGGAGTGTCTTCTTGGCTGACATCAATCAGGAAAGGGTGGGTGTGAACTGACAATATGGATAACCAACATTTACAAGGCATGTGCCAGTACATCACCTGCAAAGCAAGTATGATTTACATCCTTCCGAAGACACAGCACATGCATGAGACACATTGAAACTGGGAAGACTATCGTTTCTGGCCTGTAACCTGCTCAATGTTGAAATCTAAGGTTCACCACTGAAGTAGCTCAGCAGCCATACAGGGTCTTCTCTGATGAGAGGCCTCTTTGGGCATTGATAGTTCCATGTAAACTGATGTTGCTGGGACTGTGAGGGGGGAGACAAGCCTGCAGGAGGCTGTGTTAGTGCAGGTGGAGATAACTGGCATGGCGGAAATGTCGCTGAGGTGACATGAAAGATGTGGGATTACTACCACTTCCCATTTCCCCCACCCCAGCCTGTCATCCCCTCCTCCCAGAAAGAAAAATCAGTCACATGCGCAACATTTTTATAAACCAACAACACCAAAAAAACTAATAACATGACAGTGGCACCCTTTCAGTTTCTCCATTAAAATTACCAAGCCCAGGTGATGTTTTGACTGCTACTGAGTGATTGGGTTACCTATTCGGCAATTCCACCTTGAAAACAGCTTAACTGTTTTTCTCTCAGCTTCAGTAGCAAATGAAAAGTCTGCATGCCTGAATTGCAGGTCACGCTTCAGACGAGATATGTTGTCTGTTGATGTTGCTCATAAAAGGGTGCTGATACAGAGGATGATATCATTGCATAGAAAAACCCCTGTTGGGGGCCGTGCCATTCTGTGTCTGTTTGCTCTAGGCATTATTGGATGTAAGAAATTTAGGTATGTTCAGATCTTTTGGGGTTTTTCTTTCTTTCAACAGGAGATGCATCTTACTCAGTGAAATGCCTTACAGGCTGGAAATGAGAAGAATACAGTGGACACAACCATGTGTGTGCATTTGCGCACATTTTCACATTTACATTTTTACAGCTACGTGTGCTTACATCATGTCTAACAAACTGGAGAAAAGATGTAAAAGATGTTTCAGTAAAAGATATGGGTCACGCAGAAAGGCCATGCACACGCATGCACCGCACACACACACACACACACACACACACACACACACACACACACACACACACACACACACACACACACACACACACACACACACATATACACACACACACACACACGTGTGTGAATGCGCACACAAAACACACACACACGTACACAGACACACACACACACACACACACACACACACACACAAACGAACAAACTCATGCACACACATACACACACATGCACACACACACACGCACGCAAGCGTGCATGTGCCCCCACACACACACACACTCACTCATACTCACTCACTCACTCACTCACTCACTCTATTTCATGGTGCATAGCGAGTTTCTGGTAAATATGTATATCCCATAATTATATAGAACAGAGGTGTATGTTAAAAATGAAGTTTACCTCGGAGGTGAAATAGGGCATCAGTGATGTGTGTGGACTCGCTGTTTTGCAGGAAGTCAAGCCCAGTTACAAAGAGAACCTGCTGAAGCTGAAGAACCTGGTGCTGGTGAAGTTCCTACAAGACACCATGGTGCAGCCCAAAGAGAGCGAGGTAACTTGTATATCTTTGCCTCTGGTGGGTTCCTTTCCAGGTCCTCATTGTTGGCCTGTAGATAGGGAACAGTCCTGGTGGGATGAGGTAGTATTCTCCCATCAAAGGTGATGCTAGGTCATTTTGGCTCTGCCAGTTATTGGCATCAGTCTTTTAGCTACTGATTACTTTTAAAGCAAAGTGTACCAAACTGCAAGACTGAAGATTTTTTTTTTTTTTTAGTGTGCTGGATATTATGGAGTACTGTTCTTGGGGTGGGGGTGGGGGTAGGGTTAAAACCCCTGACATCCAAATTGGAGTAAATTTTTGTGTAGAAATTTAGCGGAGAGTGTAATTTGATGTGCAGGTGTGTATGTTGATGATATTTATAATGGGTCACTGAGGTCACTCACCTGCACTGTGAAGGATCAAGACATTGACACCATTTGGCTGCATTTAGGTCACCTCAGTTAATGTCACTTAAGTTTTAATCGTAGTGTCTTTCTATTCACATAATCTACATAAATGTCTTGAGTCCTCATTGGTGGTATAGTGATATCTGAGCACATACACAATGTGCGCACATTAATAAAAGGTATGTAAACCTACACTGTGACCTGCTCTCTCAGGTGGTTAAGTTTCTCTTTGTATATGTGTTAATACAGATGAAGTTTCTTTGTGTGTGTGTGTGTGTGTGTGTGTGCACATGAATGCTGAATAATTTTCTGAGTGTGTATGTATTGGTTGATGTTGGTTAAAGTTCTTTTTGTATATGTTTGTTGCTGTTGGTTAATTTCTGAGTGTGTGTGTTTATGTTGGTCAAGTTTCTCCTTCTGTGTGTGTATGTGTGATTGAGTGGTCATGTCTCGCAAAGATGCCATGTAGCAATCTGGGAGAGAACAGGTCACTGTGTACATTGACATACGTTTGTTAATGCGCGCACATTGTGCGTCCAAATATGTGCTTGCAAGCAGTTGTTCAAATGTGTGTCCAATACGTGCTTGCAAGCAGTTGTTCAAATGTGTGTGTGAAGGTCCATTTCTTTGATAATAGAATTTCAGTGTTTTCAAGGATATTTTTTTGTTGCAGCATTCGTAGAGAGGGGAGGGAGGAAGTAATAGGGTGTGTTTTCTAGCCTCCGAATGTAAAAAGAGAAAGACGATACTAGCCTCACTACACTATGTTTAAAAGACGACCATCTTTGTTTCAGTGGTTTGGATTTTATGCTCCTGGACAGGGAAAAGTTGTGCTGCCTATGAACCAGACTAAACTTTACACTGAGGTAATGTTTTGTGTCATATGTGTGTGTGTGTCTGTACATGTGTGTGTGTACAAGTGTGTGTGTATGTGTTTGTATCTATAAATATATATATGTGCAAGTGTGTATGTTTGTGTGTGTGTGTGTGTGTGTGTGTGTGTGCGTGCGTGCATGTGTGTTTGTGCATGTGCATGTGCACATATAGAGATGTTCCTTCAACACTTGGGAATAAGTCACAAGAGTACATGATATGGACTAATATTTGTTCCATTCTGTAAAGTTCAGAACACACCTTTCATACTGTAAAAGATTTAGAAAGAAGTTTTTAAAAGGAGACGCACACCCATTGTACAGAGAATACTGTTAACATTTTTATGCACATAAATGAAACACTCAGTCTTGTTGACCAGTATATGCATACACAGTTAGTCTGGAACATGTGCGCAAATGATTACAACAGCAGTTATCAAGACGGAGATCACCACACTGTTATGGACATAAGATCTAATCCCCACATTGGGCAGCAATAATTTTTGTTGTTGATTTTTGTTGAGTGATAATGTTAATCCTTCATAATTGAGAAAAAGAAGTGTTCATCCCCTATTCAACACATGATTAAGAACTGTGTTTTCCAAGGTCCAGGTCTGCACTGAGACTGACTAGAAAAAAATGGGGGAAAAAAAAGGAATGGCAGTCTTGCACCTTTCCTTTGATAATGGTCTCTTTGCCTTTGGAGAGAAGTCTGGATTTAGTTTGCAAATATTTCTGATTTAAACAGATACAACAAATGCATGCTTAGATGTGCATCAGAGCATCTTCAATTGCACAAGCAAACACTTGAAAGCTTGCGAGCGCGAAAACAGGCTGAACTGTTCATGATGGCCTCGGTGTCTGTACTAGCCCTGTCATTTCCAGGATCGACTGGGTCTGAAGGAGCTGGAGGCGTCGGGACGTCTTCACTTTGGCATCAGACACTGACCACCTGCAGTTCACTGAAACCTGGTTCATCAGCAACATCGTCAACAAGTTCCTTAAGTAACTTCACCACCGTCGGTGCTGGTGGCTAGCTCAGAAGCAGTGTCGTGCTGATGAGAGCAGGTGCGAAATGTTCCCTTTTTTTTTTTCATTGGTTTGTATGGATCGGGAGTTTTCTTTGTTTAGACTTGCAGCCACTTAGTAGGGTAAGATTAAAATCAAGGAAAATGAAAGGAAATATTTTTGTGGGTGCTTGTCCTTTGAGAAAGATCGCTTGAGCGAAATGGTTGCTGGTGAAGACTGATGAAAATGAGAATGCTTTGTGACCACTGCTTATTTGAAAGGTAACTGATGAATACATGAACAGGTGCCTCGGTTTTATGCAACTCAAAGAACAGGCACTCTGTTACCTTGTTTATGGTAACATAATTGTCATGTTTTGCAACCCATCGTCTTGATGGTATTGTTTGCCTGTCTGTCTTGTGCTTGTTCTTTTTTTTTTTTTTTTTCACCAGTCCATCTGGCTGCTGCGTTTTATTTTATTGGAGGTTACAGGCAAGGGATTTTTCTGTCTTTTGTCGGATTTCCTTCATTTGGGGAGCTCCAAAGGTCAGTCTTGAGATGTGCATGAATCCCTTCAGAAAATTTTGAGGAATATGTAAGTGATAGATTTGTTTCCATCAGTGGTCAGATTAGCAGTCTCTATTCCCAACATGCAGGATTCTTACTTGGCTCAGAATTTGTCAAACTGCTTGCTAGATTTAGCCGGAGTTCGGCCCTGAGATCCTCACCATTTTTTTGCCCAGTCAGTCTAGAAATTTCTAAATCTCATGCCTGATGAAAGTTTGTATCTGTTATCAAATATCAACTATTTTTTTTTTTTGTATTTTATGAAGTTGTTTGCTCATATATTGTTGTAACCTATGAATGTACTTAAAGAATTGAATAGAAACGGACGAGTAAATGAAAATTGATGTCTGCAGTCATCATCTCATGTTTTCACTTCTCTTTTGAGCTGATAACATCTAAAAATTATTGACAAGAAAGACTGCTGCTTAAGTTTGTTTTCATTGTGGTGGTGTCTCTGAAAAAAGAAATCGGGGGTGTTCCACCAAAAGCAACAGAGCAGAATTTAAGTGTTGGATGTGATATTTGATTGCAGTTTTTGTTCTTTGAGATTTTTCATTTATTTAATTTTTTTTTGTTCGTTTGTTTTTTGTTTTTAGTGGTGGTTTTGTTCCTGTGCCTTCTGCAAAGACAGACATGGGAGACACACATGGATTATGGGTAATTCTCTAACCAGTGCACAAGAAAATCAATTTGCCAGAATTGAAAGTTGCTTTTCACATGTACGTGTGATGAATCAATATACACTTGCGTAAATTGGCTTTAATGTAGATTGTTTTCATTGGATTTCTCATTGATATCTGATTTTTTTTTTTTTCTCAACAGATCATTTGATGAATAGAAGCCATTCCATGACTCATTTGTCTCTAGATGCCCAAACTGTTCTCTCCCTTCTATAATTCTGTATTGTTGTTGTTTTTTTTTCTGTTTGTAAGTAATACCTTTATGAAATATCAACTTATTTTGAAGTCCTAGTCATGAGTAAATCTGCATTGTTCATTTATTTATCTTTTGACAAATTTTCTTTTGTTAGTTATTCACCTTATTGATTCTTCACTATCTTTTGATTTCATTAACTTTTTCAAAAGTATGTTTTTATTGGTATTCAGTTCTTGCTGTTGTGTTTAAAAAGAATATTACTTTTAGGGCTTTAAAGGCAAAACAGTCATGTTGTGCTTTTTACAATAAAGATGCACTCATGCATCTCCTTAAAATTGCTTGATTCTCTATAAATCCTAACACAGAGTCAAAATTTGGCTGATATCAACAAACTCTTTTGAAATCTGTTCAGATTTAGTCATTTGTTCCATGTCTTTCATGCTTCTTTTTTCCGATTAGGATTTTGAAGATACTCATTCAGGTGTTGAGTTCTGTGTTGTGTATCATGTTTTTATTTGTATGTTTTTCTACATTTCATTAAAAAAAAAAGGTATTGATTGCTGGTTTTGCCTGTCATTCCTAGAAAATAAACCAGTTATCATTAAAGGTGCGACTCTGGCTCTGACTTTTGTGACCTTGAATGTTAAGATCAAAATAGTTGACCATCTTAGGATAGATAGAAGGGGGTTACATGAGGATGAATGGAGGGGCAGGAAGGAAGGAGGGGGAAGGGGAGAAATGGGGGGGGGGGGGGAGTGGGCATGCTTTTGTTTTGATTCAAATAATGATGACAAGTAAATGAAATTTTAGACAAAGAAAATCATGAGATCGTTAGGGTGATGGTATCCCTCATTTCACTGGATCAGTTGTTGAAAGATTGACTGACATTTTCATGTGGTTAATAGTTGAGTGATGAATCTTTTATAGCATGATGATGGTAAACGTAACACTCAAGTAACAATGCTTGAACCGTTATGATGCAAAACCAGGGTTTTTATTTGGCCCGAATGATCCTGATGCTTCACTTACAGCTGGGTATGATGGCGCGTCAATACTGAATGTGGAATTTCCATGAAAATATACTAAAAGGCATCAAAAACATGAAACCTAAACCTGGCCAAGAGATGTCTATTGTAAAATCAGCTTTACTCAATAAGAAATAAATGATAACCTCAAATCTGCAGTTTGACAACAAAAAACAACAAAAAAAAACCCCGAGTATATGTGATCAACTGAGGAATTGGTGTAAAATAAAAGTCAAAGTCCCAGGCACTGAAAACCAGTGTGGTGTGTGGGCACCAGTTACTTCTTGTTCTTGTTCGTTTGTTGATTTAAAATTCAGACTTAAGTTGAGCAGATACAGTGTGATGCATTGTAGCACTATCTTGTCATCTGAAGAATGACCAGAGTAAGACAAATGTCACAAAATTAACATAAACAGAATGCATGACAAAGGAGAAAAGAGGAGCAACACCTGATACTTTTCTTTCTTTTTTTTCAAAAAGAGTTTTTATTAAAATCCTAGTTTATGCATAAAAATAGCAAAGATTATGTTATGATAGTGCATGAATAATGAAAAGATTATAATGACTGATTCTCAGTCTACTTTCCATGTAAATTGGCATACTTGCAGGCATGTAGTGTGAATAATAGCCCTATACCATGCCAAAGTACTTTATAGAAACCCAAGGGACAAGTGCTTGTCCTCGAAGTTTGTTCTGTCAAATTTACGAGTGATTTATTGACGATTTTTAACGTGTAGGATGATTACAAATGATATATTCCTTTATCAATTGCTATAGATATGAAAAATCTGAACACAGATGAAAATTAATGTTGTTTTGTATTATCAAAGGCTGCTGCCTAAACAGAAGGGTGTCTGCACCCTAAACAATAAACGAGCTTCGCAGAATAACTGAGGGACTGAAAGACATAATCTCATTAAACAATCATGGGCAATAGATGGTAATGTAAAAAGAATGCCACAGTCCTGATCAATATGACTGTTGTCCATATACTTTTAGGTAACTTTTGTGTGTGTGTGTGTGTGTGTGTGTGTGTGTGTGTGTGTGCGTGTGTGTGTGCATGCGTGTGTGTGTGAGTGTGTGTGTGTGTGTGTTTGTATGTGTGTGTGTTTGTGCATTGTGTGTGTGTGTGTGTGTGTGTGTGTGTGTGTGTGTGTTTTAAATCAAGGGAACATCAACTTGATTAAAATACAAACATTCTAGGAGTTCTGTCTCATCCTGTGATCTGTTCCATGACCATGCACACAGAGACAGTCCAGTGTCTAAAACGGCAGTCCCCCACCCAAACCAACGGGGGGCAGTCCTCCACCTAAGCCACCTGGTGGCAATCCCCCACCCAAACTGCCAGGGGGAGGGAAGTTGCCGGGTGGTAGATCAACGCTGCTGCCTGCGTTAGAGTAGGTCAGTCCACAGCAAATGTCCATCACCAGGGTGTCGCACACAGGCTCCCACATCCAGCCGTAAGAAACAGAGTCACACACCTGCAACACACGGCCATATGTATTTAGGAAGGGGATCCGGTTCTTTTTAACGATGTCTTGAATGTTGTTTGTCCCGCGTGAAGAAGACCAAGAGGTCAAAACACATTTGTTTGTCTCTTTCATTCAGCAGAACAGTAATGTTTTTTTTTTTTTTTTTTTTCCTTTGAAACTGTCTCTGGGGATGTTTTTTCGTTTTTCTGTTCTTTCTTTCTTTCTGTTTTTTATTTTCTTTTCCTTTTCTCTTTCTTTTAATTTTTCTTTCTCCTCCTCCTTTTCACATCATTTCCCTTGTCTTTTGCCATCTCCTCTCCTTTCATTTTTGCCTCTGCTTCTTCATTTCCTCATTATTCTTTCATTCCTACCCAACTAACACTGACAACAACAGAGTTAGTATTGAC
>JADBJO010000207.1:813507-823507 GCA_016801955.1 Conus betulinus
GGGCCCTGTGTTCCGATCGGAACGAAGAGGACTAAGTCAAGTCACTACATGGGTTTCGGCATGGGGTCTCTTCCAGCCGAAATGCTACCGCCCTGGTCGTTGTTTAAAAGTTTGATAGAGAGAGGAGCATAGCCGTACAACAAGATCCAGTGGCATGGTCTCCAGGGAGCCGTTGAAGAAGGGAGATGAAGGGCGACCAAAGGACAAAACATACAAAACAAAATAAAACAAAACCGGACTGACAACATGGTAGAGTGAACCGGGAGATCATCTCCAGAGATTCACGCCTTGGCACATAATCGACAGATCTGGAGGAACCTGGTGAACTGTTCTCGTCTGGGGTGCCCTGGTGACGGCGTTACGGGAGGAGGAGGAGGAGGAGGAGGAGGAGGAGAAGAAGAAGAGGAAGAAGAGTAAGAAGAAGCAGCAGAAGCAGAAGAAGGAGAAGAAGGAGAAGGAGAAGAAGGAGGAGAAGAGGAAGAAGAAGGAGGAGGAGGAGGAGGAGAAGGAGGAGAACAAGAAGGGAAGGGGGGAAAAGTCCTGTTCAAAATGTCGAGTAACAGACCTCTGTGTTTCTGATATGATCGTCTAACCAAGTCTTCCCGATTGGCTTTCTTGTTCAAGAATGACCGAGGGCAACTTCCAGAACTCTATGATGAAATTCATATGAAGCGAATCACGACCAAACGGCTCACCAAACTAGCAAACACACACACACACACACACACACACACACACACACACACACACACACACACACACACACACACACACACACACACACACACACACACACACACAAAGAATATCATCCAAGACCTGGCAAGAAACAATAATTGCTGCTACAGTGGAAACTTCGGAGTGACAGACACGCACAGAAACAGTTTCTTCTGAAGAACAGCCTCGATGAACAGTCAGTATGGAATCAGTGAGGGGTTCAGAGCTCCCGATCCTTGACTCTTGATTGAATCAATATAACCAAATGAATATCAGGGATGGCAGCGGGCAATGGGAGGCGGGAGGTTGGGGGATTGGGTGAGTGTGAAGATTGTCAGTAGAGACCTATAGTACCCCCCCCCCCCCCCCCCCCCCCCCCCATCCCCTCGACCCTTTCATTCCAATGAGATTTGGCAATGGCGATGGCTTGGTCTCAGCACAAGTCAGGCAGAACCGAGTCAGGACTAACATCGAGGGGAGTGAAAAGCTTCGTGTTTGCCCCGAGGCTTCCATTGCGACGGCTGGTCCAGGTCCATACCACAAGATACTTGGAGAGGGGGGGGGGGGGGGGGGGGGGGGGGGGGCAGGGACGGGGGGGGGTGTAGTGTTGAGTACATAAATCTTCTTCAAGTTCTGGGTCTGTTTACTTATTTATCTATTTATTTATTTACTTATTTGCTCCCCATCGAGTTTTCGTCAATGTCCAGAACCGGTCACTTTCGACAATCTGTCATCCAGATCAAGAGACCTACGATCTCTTTCCTGCGTGAGTTTGTAGTTCACCAAGACTCCACATTTTGGATTGGAACACAAACGGCCAAAGAACACAAAGGAATGTGTATGGTCAAGAGATATAAATGACCACTTCAAAATCACGTTTCACCTATTGATGTCTTCCGGCAAACCTCATTCATCACAGTCGTTATAGGCTACAGACTCTAACTGGCGGGTTGATGGATGGTCCTGCTTCCTAGTTTTCCCTTAGAAGTCCAATACAAACCACATGCAACACAGCTCATCCTTCAAAATCAGTCATGTTAAAGCCAAGCCCAGATGGACACACCGAAGGATCAAAATTCAAATATTACCTGAGGGGTCAGGGCCACCGCCATAGCCACCAAGGCCGGCTCCGACTCCATTTCCCATCCCAAAAGCTCCCAAGGTCGGAAACTGGGCCAAGACTGGAAGTGACGTCACACACAACAGCACGCTCAACACCGGAACTGATGTCAGCACCATTTTCAATTACTCTGTGGTTCTGTGAAAACAACAAAAGTCAATATTTACAGAAACTATATAAAAGTCCAGTAAATCAACGAAGACCAAAACAAAATATATATCAAAAGCTAATGGGCTAACTACCATTGGCAATTGTTCTTGTGGCAATTGCTTCTATTATTCGTAGTAGTTGTAGTAGTAGTCGTAGTAGTAGTAGCAGCAGCAACAGTACTAGTTGTAGTAGTAATAGTAGTAGTAGTGGTAGTAGCAGCAGCAGCAATAGCAGAAGCATCAATGGCATCAGAAGTAATGGTACTAGTAGTAACAGCAGTAGCAGCCGTGATACTAGCAGAAGTAGTAGAGAAACAATAGCAGTTGTAGAAGGAGCAGCCGCAGCGCTGGTTTGTGGTGGTGAAGTTGGTGGTGGTCATGCTGAAGCAGGCAACGGTAGCAGCAGCAGTAGCAGTAGCAGTAGCAACAGTGCCAGTAGAAGCATTAACTGTCCATATCATCTTTTTTCTGCTATTGTTCTCTGGTCTATCGTGGAAAAATACCAGTGGCTTTTCAAGCCACAAAAAAAAGCCTGTATTGCTGTTGGCAGTTAAAGCGATCCCTTCGCTGGGCAACCTACGTTTTCGTATTATATAACTAATCAGCACGCGCGCGTAAGCACACACACACACACACACACACACACACACACACACACACACACACACACACACACACACACACACACACACACGTACACACACACGCGCGCGCACGCACGCACACACGTACTGGCGCGCGCGTGCGTGCGAGAGAGAGAGAGAGAGAGAGAGAGAGAGAGAGAGAGAGAGAGAGAGAGAGAGAGAGAGAGAGAGAGAGAGAGAGAGAACGAATCTTTTTTAGTGAGGGATAAAGAATAAGTACAATACAGGCTTTTTTTACATCTTGCCCTCGATGAAGCAGAAAAAATAATGACAATTTGTGACTTCAAAACTTCAAAGAGAGAGAGAGAGAGAGAGAGAGAGAGAGAGAGAGAGAGAGAGAGAGAGAGAGAGAGAGAAGGGGGGGGAGGAGAGAGAGAGAGAGGGGGGGGGGGCGCGAAAAAAAAAATCAATGATTGGGATGGGAAAAATGGGAACGAAATACAGATACAGTTAAAAAAAGAAAAACTTCCGGCTTTCAATAAAAGGGAACTATACGGAAAGTGTGAAAATGGTTATACATACTTTTAAAATGCATGAATTCAGTTTTTAGTAAAAGGAAATCATGCACACGCAAGCAATGTACAATAAAAGCATTGAGACAGAAGGGGGGGAGGGGCCGGAATAGCTCAGTTGGTAGAGCACCGGATTCGTGATCCTGGGGTTGCGGGTTTGAATTTCGGTACAGAGGGATTTGAGCACGCAACGAAAAGGAATATAATTGAGAAAGAGAACGAGTACTACAAAAAAAAATCACACACACACACACACACACACACGCGCGCGCGCGCACACACACACACACACACACACACACACACACACACACACAGAGTTAGAAGGAGAGGAGAGAAAGATGGTCGGAGAAAGATACAGACAGACAGACAGACAGACAGACAGACTGGAACACGCACACCAACGCGCTCGCTTGGAAGAGGCGACAGAATTACAAAGAGACGGATAAATAAACTGATTGAGAAGCAGAGAGTCTAGTAGAAAAGATAAAAATTACAGACATATACATGAAAATCCAGAATGATTAAAATCTTAACTCTCTCTCTCTCTCTCTCTCTCTCTCTCTCTCTCTCTCTCTCTCTCTCTCTCAAACATACACACACGCTCGTGCACCCCCTTCCCTCCACCACTCTTCTTTCCTTCCCTAACTTGCTCACTCATTCATGCTTTTATTGCAAGAAAACAAACAAATCTTCAAAAATAAACAAACAAAATCACATGCATTCGTTCCTTTCTGAAACCACCACCACCACCATCACCACAAATACTTACTTCTATGGCAAAAGATCGATTTTCAACGGCCACGAATTCTGGAACACCTGAGAACTCTCAGATTAAAAAAAGAAAAGAATACCCCTAACACTCCCCTACTAACGACCCTTCTTCCTCCTGGTCAGCGTGCCGAGTGGACACTACCGACTCGTCAATCGTGATTTCAACACGCGAGCTGTGATTATTTTGGACACTGGCCGCTATACCGGAAAGACAGGCAGGAACTTCCTGTTGGCCGTAGGCGCGTTGTTTAAGGACCAAAGCCTCCATGAAAATTCGATTTCTATGCCAGGTGACACACTTATATACCTGTTATTAAATATATTAAATACACCTGTAGTGTTGGGATGCTGGGGTGTGGCCTGACATTTGCAGCAAAAGATGGGAAAGATGCTCTCTCTCTCTCTCTCTCTCTCTCTCTCTCTCTCTCTCTCTCTCTCTCTCGATTTACACACTGTTTTTGCTGCATTTGAAAAGAAAAAAGTTACGCTCCAATCTTTTGGAATAAAATTTGCCCCCCCCCTCCTCTCTCTCTCTCTCTCTCTCTCTCTCTCTCTCTCTCTCTCTCTCACCACACACACACACACCCTCACACACACACACACACACACTGCGCGCGTGCGCGCGCATACAAATGCAACACATAGACACATTCTCACACACACACACGAGAGAGAGAGAGAGAGAGAGAGAGAGAGAGAGAGAGAGAGGAGAGGAGAGAGAGAGAGAGAGAGAGAGAGAGAGAGAGAGAGAGAGAGAGATTTAAGTCAACAATTAGTTCTGTTCATTTAATAAACCGAAACGTTCGCTTTTGTGGTTCGCAGATAACGCTGACCGTAGAATTATCAGACCTCAAAATTTCTTCTTTTGTGGACTGTAAGAAACCATATATTAGACCTTGAAGTGGGATCGGAAATGACATAGATGGGGGTAGGACGATGCTTCCTCAAAGTATGATCGATGGTCAGTTTCGTGAACCAGTGCGTCAGTCTTTTCCTTTGATGTCGACTGTTTTCGTTTTACTGGGCATGAGCTGAACAAGTTCATGAGCGTTCGAAACATTGTTTTCCATCAAATCCTGACAGGTTTAGGTGTCTGGTCGGTGGCCGTGGCGTTCGCTCTCATCTGATGACAACCAGTTTTTATGGCTACTTTTAATATTCGTCGATTGTGATGAAGTTTATGGCTCCTCTGGCTGGTCATTAAGTGACGTAAGGCGTACACAGTCATCTGGTGTATCGTGGTCAGTTAGAGTTACCTGTGTGCCATCACTAACATAGACGGTGAGAGTAGTCGTTATCAACTCTCTCTCTCTCTCTCTCTCTCTCTCTCTCTCTCTCTCTCTCTCTCTCTCTCTCTCTCTCTCTCCCCCCCCCCCCCCCTAAAGATAACAATATAAATTTCGCATGTTAACCTTCATTCCTGCAAACGAATGCTACAATCGTAGGTTCTCGTACTCTCATGTGTGTGTGTGTGTGTGTGTGTGTGTGTGTGTGTGTGTTATTTTGTTTTAAATACTACAGACCACTCTTACAATTTTTGGCTGTACCACTCCAAAAGACAAAACAATACGTTACGCAAGTACGACAGCTTAAAAAAATCCTTACCCCTTAACACTCCTCGCTAATTTTCCAAAAAGAAATTATTGCAAATACTGACAACATACATGTTCTAAATAAACGCAGAAAACGGATTTTACTATAGTATGGATTCCGCGATTCAGCAATCTAGTAGAGGGTCTAGCGGTATAAGGTAAGGTAAGGTAATATTGCTTATAGCGTAGCTGACCGCAAAGGGCCATATCAGGACTGTCACCGCGTTGGTCTAGAGGTGCCCTCGGTATATCAAGCCAGAACAGGCACTGCTAAAAAAACACCAAGGAGCAGGAGTGGGGGCAGAGTGGGCGTATACAAACAGAAACGAGAATGACACACAGAACAACCCATCCGTTTCTGTATCTGGCGTACAAAAGAAATGTACAAGACTTGGTCCCAGGACAGAAAGACACAGTCTAGTAGTTCTGTCTGCTGGACAAATTTGTCACCAGCTGCACGGTCTGGTTTCAAGGCTGGTACGGAGGCTTCTGTTCCGGGGAGTTCCACTGTCTGGTGGGTGACGGGACCCATGATCATCTGTCAACACACAGATCAGTCCCTGGGTACTAGGAGCTTCAACAGATGGCTTCTTGAACTCCATGACAATGCAGAAGACGGCCAGGAGGCGTGTTTTGATCCACTGAGCCATGCCCGTCACGCAAGTCTTGGTCCGTGTCCACAGACATATTCGGGACAACATGCAAGAATAGTCGAAATCAAAATTAATACAACCAAGCCTCTAAGAAGGCCGTATACCTCTCACACATGTAAAAAAAAAAAAAGTCATAGATTAGGACAGGACACCCAACACGAAAGAGAGGGATAAACGCGTTCACTATCCTCAACGTTGTAAAGTCACATTCTCAGTTCGGTAAGGCTGTATTTGTTGGATCATGACTGTTCTCAATGGAAATGCAAGCGTAGAGAACTGTCCCAAAATATCTTGAATGATGAGGTTAACACCCAGTGAGCCAGGGGCAGGTCAGACAAGTTGGTGACGACGGAATCTTCATGAAAATGTTTTCAGTACCTTCCCCTGACTCATTACATTGCAAGGTCCGTAAGGTGTAGACTGGTGACGATGGCGACAATGTGTGGTCTGGGTGACGATGGCGACAATGTGTGGTCTGGTGACGATGGCGACAATGTGTGGTCTGGTGATGATGGCGACAATGTGTGGTCAGGTGATGATGGCGACAATGTGTGGTCAGGTGATGATGGCGACAATGTGTGGTCAGGTGATGATGGCGACAATGTGTGGTCAGGTGATGATGGCGACAATGTGTGGTCAGGTGATGATGGCGACAATGTGTGGTCAGGTGATGATGGCGACAATGTGTGGTCTGGTGATGGCAAAATTTACATCATGTGGTCTGATGATGGCAACATTAACGCTGTATGCTCTGGTGATGGCAAAGCATTAGCGCTGCATGTGGTCTGGTGATGGCAACATTAGCGCTATATTCCCTGGTGATGGCAGCATTAACGCTGCGTGGTCTGGTGATGGCAACATTAGCGCTGTATTCCCTGGTGATGGCAGCATTAACGCTGTGTGGTCTGGTGATGGCAACATTAGCGCTGTATTCCCTGGTGATGGCAGCATTAACGCTGCGTGGTCTGGTGATGGCAACATTAGCGCTGTATTCCCTGGTGATGGCAGCATTAACGCTGCCATGGTGATGGCAATGTTAACGCTGTGTAGTCTGGTGATGGCAACATTACCGCCGTATGCTCTGTGTAGTTTGGTGATGCTAACATTAACATTTGTGTAGTCTGGTGATGGCACACTAATGCTGTATAGTCTGTGATAGCAACATTAAGGCTGTGTAGTTCGGCCATGGCAACAACAATGCTGTATGCTCTGGTGGTGGCAACATAGACGCTGTGTTGGCCTACATCAACAATCTGAGCAAGAACATCGAAATTCAGATCCGCCTGTTTGCTCTACCAGCAAATGAATTTGAGTCTCCAACTCACTCCAGTTACAGAAAGATCTAAACAAATTGGAGGAGTGGGAATCAGTATAGTTGATGAGTTTCAATGTTAACAAATGCCAGACCCACACCTTACGTAAGAACAGAAAAGCAGCCTTTAACAACCACAACAACTGCACGATCGGTCTCCTCCAAGCATCACCAGCGCTAAGTACTCGCTCGCGCATTAACCTGATAAAACGACTTACACTGGGGCTCTCACACTCATGTGTTTCACTGCAAAGGCAAAAAAGATTTCAGCCTCTATATACAAAAACATCCGTGGTTGCTCCATCAGAGTTCAAGCCAGCTGCTGTAAGGGTCTCGTTCGACCAGTCATGGAATACACCGCTACAGCATGAACTCCCACCGGTAATGACTCGCCAACAGTCTTGCGCGTGTCCAGAGGCCTGTTGCTAGGTGCATCACAGAGGGCTTCAGCATCATCACAAGTGCCACTGAGCACGTCTCCTGACTCGAGTTAGAGCCTCCCAAGGGCCGTAGCACAACATCAAAAGCCATGCTGATGTGCAAGATCAGTAACTTCGTCTTGAAGTAGTAGCGTTGTTGTAGGCTGGGGTTGAACCGGTTGAGTGTGGACATGGGGGTCGCTGCAGTAGCCAAAGAATCGCTTTTGGACCCCCATCAGCAAGGCTTCCAACTCCGTGTGGGTTTATTGCCCAGACTCACATGAGCTTTCCACACGGTTGTCCCCCTTTCGTCTTCTTTTATATTCCCAGTTCTTATAGAACAGGGAGTACTTTACACTGGGAACGAAGAAACGCTGTGTGTGCGTCTCTCTGTGTGTCAGTCTATGTGTCTGTCCATGGTCAAAATGTGCTCCACTCGCTCCAGACAAAACTTACCGGCCGATCTTTCTGAAAATTTGTAGGTATGTTCATTATGCGTCACGGATGATGTCGGATGTTTTATTTTACCAGAATAGCCGTTACAAACAGCTATAACGGCCCAAAACGGTTTTTCTTCCTTATGGAATAATTCTTGACATCTACAAAAAATTAATTATATGACGCATGTTTGATTGTGACGTCAAATATATTATCACGCATGCTTGATTGTGACGTTTTTCAGGAAGATAAACTGAGAGTACGTTTATATTCTTTGCATCTGTGTTTCATCGTCAGCCAGTTCTACAACTCTTATATGTTTTTTTTTTTTTTAACCGGACCTAATTGGGCCTTCCAGATTACTAGGAAGAAGAATAGATACCAAGGGTATCTCTCACCAAAAGGAGCGAGGGGGGGTCATATCCTTTGGAGGAAGTGTGTTTCATACCATACCAAAAAACATACCCTGAAGACGGTGGGGTGTTCAATGCTATGCAGAGCAGGGGGAGAGTTATAGCATAAAGAACACCAGTTGATCTGGTATATCAGCAGTTTTTTCAGGTATGTTTTTTTCCCTATTGTTTTGTTTTCATTTAGACTGCTGTTAAGCAGTCATGAATACTTTGCGTAGGTGCAGTCCCATTTTAATTGGAAGGGTAAGTTAGCACAGCGGTGAAGTTCAGTCAGTTATCACTCACGGCCGATTCTAAACTGGAGCTGCCCATGCTACGCTCCATTTTCATGGAAGGATCACTCAGCTAAAGCAAGAGTGGTTTATGTCAGGTTCTTAGTGGATCGCTGCTGCCCGTGTGAAATATTGTGAGCTGGTGCAATCTATGTTTAGTTGATGGGTTAGCACTGTTGACATATATCACATTCTTGCCATCCTGAACAATACTTAGCTGATACAGTCACATTGCCTCGGCTTTCCCTTTCTCTTTCTCTTTTCACCCTTGACAGAGCCTCTCATTCGTGACGTCATGATTTCTACTCACCAAAAAGTGTTCATTATCCTTGACGAGGCTTCTCTTTAGTGATATGATCTCTATTCAAAAAAAAAGTGTTTTTCATCCTTGACAGGGCCTCTCATTCGTAGCGTCATGATTTCCGCTTCCCGCTCCCCCCCCCCCCCCCCCCCCCCCCCAAAAAAAAAAAAAAAAAAAAAGTGTTCTCCACCATTGGCAGGGCCTCTCGAGTTCTGAGTTACCGTTTTCTTTAACATAAAACGAAACTTGTTCACGAACATTATTGTCTTTTTTGAGATGGTTTCTCGGTAGAATATCTGAAACAGAGCTTTACAAACTGTACTCACTGGTTGTATTTTTGAACTTTTCCCGAATAACATGATAATAAAGTCTATTCATTGTGGGAAAAAAAAACTGCATGCATAGTAGTCGCAGAGACTGCGTAAATGGGCCCCCCTCTCCTCCATTGCCCCCCCCCCCCCCCCCCCCCCCCCCCCCCCCTTCTCTTTCCCTATCTCTGATAAATCTCTTTGTTGAAGCCGCAAGTTTAAATCTAGCAGTTTTTCATACTTCATGCTCCAAACTATTAATTATACTAAATGTGCCCCTGTTATGTGCCGCTCGCCATCTGAGTTATAAATGAACTGCAGAACATATGCAGCCGGCCTTTCCTGGTTTGTCAGTTTAGACGATGTGCAGTTCGTT
>JADBJO010000207.1:828507-838507 GCA_016801955.1 Conus betulinus
ATCATGAATAATTACACGCCCATAGCTCCTAACGAATGTTGTTCGCGACACCAAATCGCTTAAACAGAAAAAGCCAACACAGAGCACACACAGTTCTAAAAACAAGGAGACATCCCCAAAACATTCTTTCGGTCGTCAGGGGCATGTGATTATTTCATCATGCGAGGAAGAGTTGCCTTACTTTCTCATAGCAAGCAGGTACTACGTACATTTCCCTTCCTCGTTTGAATTTCCTCCTTCAAATGTCTTTGATGCACGGTCGAATCCACTGATGATTCAAGGGCCGAGGCATTCAGCATCTGGTATGGTGCGCACTCGACTCTGTATGATGAAGACCATGCAGGACAAGGATGCAAACACAAACACAGGTTCTAGAGCACACGGCGCTGGACCAGACAGACAACACTGAACACGACCTGGGTGACTCTGAACACAGCGCCGGACCAAACAGACAACACTCAGCACGACCTCTTGATGCGCCTCTTCGGGTGGGTTTTCTCCGACCTCTTGATGGCTCCTTAAAGAATACTATTGGGGCCGGAATAGCTCAGTTGGTAGAGCGCTGGACTCGTAATCTTGGTGATCCTGGGGTTGCGGGTTCGAATCTCCGCCGGGCCTTTTCGGTGCAGGGGGAATTTTTTCCCTCGGAGTTAACATTGGTTCTCACTCCATTTCCCATACAGTCCTTCGAATGAGACTATAAACCGAGGTTCCCTGTGTGAACGCACGCATAACATCTTGCACACACATAAAATCCCATCACCAACTTTCGGAAGAGAAGGCCAGTTTGGCTGTTGGTATGGATGACACGCTACATAGCATGCACCCTGCGTGAGAAATGGAAAGAATGAAGAAATAAGGAAATTGTGAGTGAACGAACGATATCGACTGGATGACACGGGAAACGACTGAATGATGCGCCGACAGGTAGCTCTTCAGTCGGCACTACCTAGGTAGGCAGCCCGTTGTGTAAACGAGAGTGTGTTATTATATTATGTAAATCGCTTAGAGCCCTAATCTTTAGAGAACAGGCGCTATAAAAATCAACATTATCATTATCATTATCAATACTGGGCCGTGACAGAACGAGTTGAAGTGTAGGTATTTGTAGGGTGGCCACAATGAAGGGCGTGATGATAATGACATGGGCTGGACACGTAGGATGAGACAGTTTTTTTGTTGTTGTTGTTGTTGTTGTTGATGGGAATAGGTATCGTGGTACCATCAAGATTTCGTGGACATATTTTTATTCATAACTTCTCCTGAACTCATCCATCCTCAGCCGTTCCCTCCTCCCCCCCCCCCCCCCCCCCCCCTTTCCGTCCTTATCTGGTACCCCCGATCTCCCCCACATCCGTTGTCTCACCCAGTCAGGACGGGCCCAAGGGACTCTGGGGTGCACTTGTCCTGGTCCACGGCCGTGGTGAAGACCAGGACGATGTCCAGGGGGATGGCCAGCTTGTTGATGACGACCTTCAGATCCAGGTCCAGACGAGGCTCCTGCATCCCGATCCCTCCCAGGGCGCCCATCAGGCCGTAGCCCATGCCGTAGCCTCCACCGAGACCCATCCCGTAGCCTCCCATGCCGCCGTAGCCTCCCAAGCCGCCGTAGCCTCCCATGCCGCCGCCGTAGCCTGCCATGCCGCCGTAGCCTGCCATGGCTCCTTGGCCATGTCCAAGGCCTCCGAGCTAAATGATTGACAGATGAAGTGAACCAACGCCTCACGTCACCTCTGTACTTTTAGCCGGCTGAGTAGACTACATCGACATAACTGACTGAGTTACTGACAAAATGACATACATATTATGATGCATTGTTACATTTGGTCATTGAAGAAGGTGAACTTAGAACAACAACAAACAGTAGCAACAACACAAAGCAAACAAAAAACAAACATACAAACAAACGCGCTTGTACAACGTACTGGAAGATAATCCTAGCCGTGTCTTGGACATCAAGGAGGAAACGATAGCCACGTGGCATATTTTTCTGTCTAGAATCATCGTTGGCGTCATGATTAAGAGCTTAAACAACCGACAGAACAGGGGAAACCTGGCGAGCTGTTCTTCAAGACAGCGCTCCGAAGACTTCCCTTGGAGTTCAAGGAGAAGTACAAAGAGACGCAAGTAATCCACTGCTATGTTCTACCCACTGACACGTTGTCAGAAAGTTTCAGCCGTTTGAATGCTGACCAGTCTATCTTACGAAGGTTAGTTTCCAAAAATCTGAAATCGCAGGGAATTCTGGGAGAGAACT
This sequence comes from Conus betulinus, assembly GCA_016801955.1. Classification (NCBI taxonomy): domain Eukaryota; kingdom Metazoa; phylum Mollusca; class Gastropoda; order Neogastropoda; family Conidae; genus Conus; species Conus betulinus. Next base: position 830,765 of record JADBJO010000207.1, read on the forward strand.
CTTAATCTAGTACGTCACACAGCCACAGCATAGATTTACAATTGCTGTCCATACAACAACAGACTCGCTGTTGTAAAGCATTACGTGTTCATCACGGTGCACAGTGTAATTTGGTTTCACTCAAAATGTTAAACCGGACTAGCCGCCGTGGCGAAGTGGTTAGCGTCGCGGACTCCCGGCTGGGAGGTCATGGGATCGATTCCCATCAGAGTCATGTGGGTTTTTCTCTTCTCCGATCGGCTCTTACCCAGAGTTGAGTTTCCTACGGGCTCAGTTGGGAAGACTGGGACCACCTAATGGATGGGTCTCTGAGAGTATTGCTCAAATTTCCTGACCAACACTGCAGGTGTCTGTATCTTTCTCGGGCCTGGTTGACACTGGGGTATATTATGAAAGGAAACTTAGAATACAGTCCTGTCATGCAGTCTCAGATCGGAATGGAAATCCGGAGCATCAGCTTCATCATCCTCATTCTCATTGATCAGCATAAAAAAGTATCAAATTCTGTGGCCCTTCATGCCCTGCTCTCATGGTGACTCAGTTTTGATGTCTTCTGCACATCTGTGGCCTTAGTTTGATTCCGTCGAGGTCATCGGTATCGGCGAGTCATGGGGGGGCTGTCGTGGACGGACGTGGTTGCGCCCTCCGGAGGGATAGCTCACTCACGCCGGCTCTACGACTAAGCCATTTTTTGTCGTCAGTAGGGGGCTTAGTAGGTGGTATCCTGCATATGTTGGATCAGAACAGGCGCCACTGAAGTGACTGAACACCACCGAAGTGACTCGGCAGCAGTGCAGTGTCTCTTCCGGTGGGTTGCCTCTTGACGATTTGACATTGACTGCTTCCTGTGGATTGCCGGTGCCGGGGCTGCGGCGGGACTGACCGGGCTGTAGCTGTGGACAGGGTGTCGGTCGGAATGAGCGACATATAATGATAATAAAACTTTTGACAAAATGTAAATTTTTAAAAATTATAAACCGGTCATGAGAAAAGAAGTAATCAGCACGTGAAAGAGACTAAAGCAATGCAAACTGAGCACGCGAAATCATCTCAAACGACAAACGACTGTCTTGACTGATTAGTCTGAAAATTAATCGCTGAAAGAGCGGGGGCCTTTCAGGGGAGATAATTCACAAGTTATTCCATAATCTTAACCCAAAACGTTGATTTTGATGATCATTCATGACACAACGAAGAAAGGTTTCATGTCGGTTGCAAAAAGACTTTTTTTTTTTTTCGTTTAGATTTCGTGGGTATATTAGGAAATGATCAATCAAAATAAATTCGTATATTTTATGCACATTGATCAGTAGAACACTGATTCATACTGATTCAGCGCCCCATCAGAAACTGAATATAGTCAAAGATATCCCAGTATGTTAAGTATCTTGAAGTTAATACCTGGAACCTTGATCCCCACAGAACACCTCTCTGTCTGTCTGTCTGTCTGTCTGTCTCTCTCTCTCTCTCTCTCTCTCTCTCTCTCTCTCTCTCTTGTATTTATCTTGATTTTTTTTTCGCTTTTGTCCCAGGGCTGGGTGGTAAAAAAGCATTCATGTTTGCTTATCTCATTACCTGGTGAAATAAATTTTTTTCTCTCTCTCTCTCTCTCTCTCTCTCTCTCTCTCTCTCTCTTATATACACTATTCTAGTTAAAAAGAGGATTCTCCCCGAGAAACAAACGAACAAACACCCCCCTCCCCTCCTAACGCCGAACAGATTGTCCCTGGCGTGTATTGTTTCCCACTGCTCACCCCATTCCGGCCGTTCTTATTCTTCTGGGAGCTCTGTGAGTCCTGAATAACAGCCGTCATTCCCTCGATGTTGTTCTGGTCCACCATTGTTCTGGTCACTGCCGTCAGCATCGTGGGCTCTGCACAGTGCAGGACCAGACATGGACCATCAGGTACAGCCATCATCATCATCATCATCATCATCACCATCACCATGGTCATCATCATCCCCACAAGCAACAACAGCAGCAGCAGCAGCATCGACAATATCATCACCAGCAAGCAGCAGCAACAGAAGCAAGCCGAATCTTCATTATTGACATCATCATCACCATCATCATTATCACCATCATTATCATCATCCCCAGCAGCAGCAGCATCATTGACATTATCATCATAACCCCCGCCACCATCAGCAGCAGCAGCAACAGAAGCGAGCACAATTTTTATCATTGACATTATCATCACCATCATCATTATCACCATCGTCAATACCATCATCACCATCATCATCAGCATCATCATCATCATCATCAACAACAACAACAATAACATAATCGTCGTTGCAGTCATCATCGTCACCATGACTGTGGTCGTCGAAGTCGCCGTCATCATCAGCATGATCGTCGTCGTCGTGGTCGCAGTCGTCGGCATGAAAAAAGGAACGAATGTCAGTACTACCATTATTCCTGCTTCTTAACGTGAGATGGAAAGAAAATCGTGGCCATTAGTACAACCAGTATCACTTCTTGACGAATCAGTGTTATCACATCTTTGTCCACCATACAGGGCCATTTCAGGGGTGATGTAGTAGATGGTTAATTCGCTATCAGTACCCCCATCGAAAGCAGGAATTATAGTCCTGCGGTCGAGCACGTTATCAATAATTTGGGTTTATCAGTATCAACATCAACGGCAATAGCTAACATTCTCATCGTCATTCCCACCGTTAGTATATTAAGAGTTGAGAAAGCAAACGAAAACTTTTGCGACACTAAAGAGAAAACGACAAAACATTTATGTACAGTAGACACTAAAGAGAACATTGAGAAAACAGCATGACGATAGAAATCATCGTACACCCGACAGAAGAAGAAGAGAGAAGAAGAAGAAGAAGAAGAAGAAAGAAAAAGAAAAGGACGAAAGTTTTTAGTTAGCAGAGCATCCCTTTCCTTGTCAGAGTGTTTCAAACATCTAGTAATAATGAACAGTTCCTGGCTGGTCGGGGAATCTGTTGCGGTTTTCAGTCCATCTTCCCCCGTTCTTCTTCCTTGTTCATTTTTTTCTTTCTTATTCACTCTTCTATTATTATTAACTATTCATATATAAATTTTTTCTTTGTAGTCTGTTTGTCTCCCCCCCCCCTCCCCCTCTCCCCCCCCCCCCCCCCCCCCCCCAATCCCCCCCTCCACCTCCGTATGTCCTCCAGCTCCGTTTTTCAAGAAAATTGGTGTCAATTCCCTCACTTTTAACACAGATCATGCTGTAACTGGTGTCAGTTCCCTCACTTTAACATAGATCATGCTGTAATTGGTGTCAATTCCCTCACCTTTAACATAGATCATGCTGTAATTGGTGTCGGTTCCCTCACCTTCAACATAGATCATGCTGTACTCCTCCTTCCCTCTGGCGCAGGACCCGTAGCTGGCCCCACAGCTGTAGCTCTTGCCCGCTTTACTGGCCCCCATGCCCGGCCCCAGGAGCGAAGGCCCAAAGAAACCCATGAGAGGCCCCATGGGCAAAGCGCGTGCGCCGGAAGCCAGCAGAAGCAACACCAATGTTAGAGGATGGCTGACCTTCATGCGCCATTGTTGTTGCCGGCTAAATAAATAAATAAAAAAAAAAAAAAAAAAAAAAAAAAAAAACGGGCTAGCATCAATGGACATGTAATTACATGACGTCATGAAGGGATGCGAGTGTTAGAAAGATAAACGACAAAGTCAGCTAGTTAGTTTTTTTTTAATGAACCGAGCTCTCTGCCCACGTCAAGGTGAAGGACGGGGGGGGGGGGGGGGGGGGGGGGGGGGGATGGGCACAGTACAAACTTTACTTGTGATTTGCTTATAAAGATCATAACTAAAGTGCACATGTATTTGTGGACGAATGGTCCGATAACGGCTTTTCCTGGTAAACGTTCGTCAAGATACTTGTAGAAAGCATGATTACGGAGTTTAGATGCATCAGTTAGGGGGAAAAAAAAAGTTCTGGTATGTTCACATATACATTTAGTGTCACACATCAATAATGACAGTATTTCGTCAAGATACTTGTAGAAAGCATCATTGCGGAGTTTAGATGCATCAGTTAGGGGGAAAAAAGTTCTGGTATGTTCACATTTACATTTAGTGTCACACAACAATAATGACAGTCTGAAATCAGAGAGAGAGAGAGAGAAAGAGACAGACAAACACAGCAGACAGAGACAGAAACAGAGAGAGAGAGAAAGAGAACGGGAAGAGAAATAGGAGAAGATAAAACGAAAATGTCAGAAAAATGTAGAAGAAAAGATTACTTTCAAATAATAATAAGAAGAAAAGAATTATCAGAACAAGAAAAAATAAGGGAAACCGTTTGTAGGCCCTATATGTCCATTACACAAGAGTCGGGGTGATAGCTCATAGGTTAATCAGACACCTCACCTGCGCATGATCCATTCTTTGAAGCAGACTTATTACATTGACAGCATTAGACTAACACGTTGAGGAAGGGGGAGGCAAACCTCAATGCATATTATCTGTAACTTAACAGAAACACGACTTTACCTACAAAATCATAAAGCAAGAGAGAGAGAGAAAAAAAAAAAAACAGAGTCTTTAAAAGACCACCAAAACATGAAGAAGAAAAACCCTGCAGCAGTGACATGTAGATGTTGAAAACCACAGACATTGAAAGACCATTTCCAGTCTGCGTTACCTTCTCGTTCGTGTCTGGATGAAAAAGGCAGCAGCAAATCGAGGAGAAGAATCTTTTTTAAATAAGTTTTCGGGGTCAAGTGGGATTAGCCCGAAAGCAAGGAGTGGCGAAGAGACGAGGGAGAAAAACAGCAGGGGGTAAGGGGTGGGTGGGTACTGAGAGGTCGGCCAACACAGAGAGAGAGAGACACACAGAGAGAGAGAGAGAGAGAGAGAGAGAGAGAGAGAGAGACGCGACGGAGACCAGTATGACGTGAAGTCGATTCATCAAAATCTGTCACACCCACGTCATGGTTCAGTTAGGGAACGTGGTTGACAGCTTAACCTCTAAATCATTTGTACTTAATGAAATTTAATGGCTCACGGGGAGACGACCAGGCCGGAGGATGCTTTTTTACAACTAATTAACGTCGATGTCGACTCGTGGTCATTGGGCAAACTCTCTGACATCCAGATCACCAAGGCTCGACCCGCAGCAGCAAAAGTAAGAATAAATACAAACAAACAAACCAAACCAGTAAACAAAGACAGAGAAGATTTCTTTTGAATGGAGTTCCAGAATTAATCAATTGACATGAAAGAAGCTAAATTATCTAGACAGGAACCGGAAACGGAAAAGGTTTAAATTTCAATCATATATATTTCGTATCTGAAGAGTAAACCGATTTATATCAGGTTTTCTTCTTTTATCTTATACTCTCACTTTTTACCATATGTAATACTTATTTGCTCATTGTTTCATATGGCCGAGAACACTAATAAACGAACACTTCTGATCTTGTTCGAGAAAATGTGTTTTTATTAAAAGAAAGGAAAATGTTAAATTCGACGCATGTTTTCTTCTGTTACTGATATTTTCAATTTCGCTTCAGATCCCTATCGTCTTCTCCTTTTAACACTTTCTTCTTTTTAATTAAATTTAGCCCCTATTCCAATACCAGGATAAAAACAGATCGATGTGATATTAATTGCTTATAAAATGCATTTTTGAAATTGCTTATAAGATGCACTTTTAATCAAATGGTGAAACAAACAACAAGACACAGAAACGAACGAACAAAAATCAAATATACTGGGTTTGGTACTCGGTAATGATGAAAACATTATATCGAACATGATGAAACACTTAGCTCCTGTAGGCAAACGTGATCATGAGGCTGTAATGTTCTCTTTGTACTTATGGGAGGACCAAGATCAGAAGAAGAAGCAAAGCAGTCATAAAATTTTAAGAGAGGGAAGTTTGTACAAATGAAAGAACTGAAGAAGACTGACTGGAGCAAACTCAATGATCTTGCTGTACAACAAGGTTGGAGGGAAATTCAAAGTACGTTAAATTCTTTAATAGAAAAAGTGTTCCAAAACAAACTATTAAGAATAATTTGAAAAAAAAAAAAAAAAAAAAAAAAACCCCAGAAACCAAAGTGGATGAATGCAAGTACAATGAAATCTGTAAAAAAAAAAAAAAAAAAAAAAAAAAAAAAAGAAAAAAAAAATATAGTACGTACCAGAGGTTTTTAGTCACTAAACAGGGAAAAAATTATCAAAATTATATTAAAGCACAAAATACTTGTAACAGAAAATAAGAGAAGCAAAAAAGGAATTTGAAAAGAAGGTATCTCAACGGAATGCAAAAATAACCCGAAGGCTTTCTGGAGATATGTACAAAACAAAGAAACAGGAGAGTCCTTTATGTGACACAGCAGGACAGACGAACGGCAGATATCTTGAATTCATTTTTTTTTTCTAGTGTATTCACAATTGAAGATATCAATAATATATCTACTCTTAGTCCAGCTTCAATGTCAAAAGGTATAATTTTGGAAAATGTAGACATTTTTGTGGAATCAATAAAAAAGAAACTTCAATCTCTGAACCCAAATAAAGCATGTGGTCCTGATGCCATTCTATCAAGACCACTAAAGGAGCTGAATGAGGAGATTGCCTTCCCACTTTATATATACTTTTTACTAAATCTGTTGAAGAGATGATAGTGCCTTCAGACTGGAAAACTGCTACAGTTATACCAGTATTCAAAAAAGGTACGAGAACAGACCCAGGGAATTATAGACCAGTGAGTTTAACATGCATTGTATGTAAAATCTTAGAATCATTTATTAGGGAGGCTATTGTTAAACATATGACAGAAAAAAAGTTATATGCAGGGTGCCAACATGGATTTCGTAAAAACAGATCTTGTGTGACTCAACTCCTAGAAGTGATGGAAGACTTTACAAAGGAGATCGATAAAGGAGAGAATATAGATGTATTGTATCTAGATTTTAGAAAATCGTTCGACTCAGTACCGCATGAAAAGACTACTAAAGAAATTGGAGTCTTATGGAATAGTAGGCAATGTACTTGGTTGGGTTAGAGACTTTCTATCAAAAAGAACTCAAAAGGTAAGGATTGGTAGTTCCTTCTCTAGTAGTGCTGATGTGTTAGTGGGATACCACAAGGCAGTATTTTGGGACCAACATTATTTACTGTGTTCATAATGATCTCTCTGTTGAACTAAAGAGCACATGTAACATTTTTTGCAGATGACACAAAACTTTACAATTCTTCAAAATTGCATCCGGAATTACAAAAGGATATTGAAACATTAGTAATGTGGTCTGATACTCGGAACCTAGTCTTTAATGCAGAAAAATGTAAAGTACTACTTCATATTGTAAATCAAACCCACAAAATGAGTATATAATGAAAACTGGGGACAAAGAAATAAAAGTGTCTAAATGTGAGGAAGAGAAAGACCTAGGTGTGACTTTCGACAGAAACTTGCTATTTGATAAACATATTGCAAATAGTATCAACAAGGCTAACAGAATGATTGGAATAATAATAAAAAGAGCCTTTACATTCATAGAAAACGACACTTTCTTACAATTATATAAGACATTAGTTAGACCCATTCTTGAATATGGCAATACTGTATGGTATCCAATGTTAAAGAGACAATCAGAAGCTCTAGAACAGGTTCAAAGAAGGGCAACAAAGATGATCCATAGTATAAAGGATTACTCATACCAAGAAAGATTAAGAGAGATTTACAACTCCCAACACTAAAAGCAAGAAGAGTAAGATGGGACTTGATTCAG
>JADBJO010000207.1:843507-856007 GCA_016801955.1 Conus betulinus
GAGAGAGAGAGTGGGGATTCCGAGGGGAGAGAGAGAGAGTGGGATTCTGTGGGGAGAGAGAGTGAGAGTTCAGAGGGGAGAGAGAGTGGGGTTCCGTGGGGAGAGCGAAAATGGGATTCCGAGGAAAGAGAGAGTGGGGTTCCAAGGTGAGACAGTGGGGTCCCAAGGAAAGAGAGAGAGTGGGGTTCGGAGGGGAGAGAGTGGGGTTTCGAGGGGGAGAGAGAGAGAGAGAGGGGGGGTTCCAAAGTGAGAGAGAGTGGGGTTCCGAGGGGAGAGAAAAGTGGGGTTCCGGGGGGAAAGAGAGAGTGGGATTCCGATGTGAGAGAGAGAGAGTAGGGTTCCGAGGGAGAGAGTAAAGTTCGGAGGGGAGAGAGAGAGGGGATTCCGAGGGGGAGAAAGAAAGTGGGGTTCCGAGGGGAGAGAGATGGGTTCCAGAGAGAGTGGGGTTTCGAGGAAAGAGAGAGAGTGGGTTCCGAGGGGAGAGAGAGTGGGGTTTCGAGGAAAGAGAGAGAGTGGGGGTTCCGAGGGGAGAGAGAATGTGGTTCCGAGGGGGAGAGAGAGTGGGATTCCGAGGTGATAGAGAGTGGGGTTCTGAGAGGCGAGAAAGTGAGGTTCCAAGTGGGGGGGGGAGTGGGGGGAGAGAGGAGAGAGAGAGAGAGAGAGAGAGAGAGAGAGAGAGAGAGAGAGAGAGAGAGGAGGGAGAGAGAGGGAGAGAGAGGAGGAGAGAGAGAGAGAAAGAGAGTGGGGTTCCGAGGGGGGGAGAGAGAGTGGAGTTCCCAAGGGGAGAGAGTGAGTGCGGTACCGAGGGGAGAGAGAGATTCCGAGGGGAGAGAGAGTGCGGTACCGAGGGGAGAGAGAGGTTCCGAGGGGAGAGAGAGTGGGGTTCCGAGGGGAGAGAGAGGTTCCGAGGGGAGAGTGGGGTTCCGAGGGGGGGGAGAGAGAGAGTTTATCAGCCATCGATAAACATCAGTGCTTTATAGTTTAAAGACCACTTCTTGAGTTTATATCAAAGAACGAGAGATTCCCTCACTTGATGTTTCGTTCTCTTTTTTGAACATCTACTGTTGGTTACAACAGTGTCTACACTTTCCAACCACAAGAAGAAGAAGAAGAAGAGAAGAAGAAGAAGAAGAAGAAGAAGAAAGCCGCCGCGAAGTGTAATATTTATTTCTCACTGTCTTTCCACTTTTGTTTCGTAGCTAATTCAGCTCAAACTGAGAAATGAAATCGAAGGTTGAACTGTAGATTTTGATCTTTAACAGGGTTCCGAGGGGGGAGAGAGAGTGGGGAACATGAATGAAAAACCGCTGTAAAGACGGTCTGTTTCATTTCCTCCCCATGGGAAGTACAACGTAGGACAGCACCAAAGCGACTGATCCGCCTCTGCTTTATGTTTGTGTCTTGGACCTCATCTACCCACCTTTACATTACATGTCTTTGTTGATTTTAAGACTTGGTCGTGTGTGTGTGTGTGTGTGTGTGTGTGTGTGTGTGTGTGTGTGTGTGTGTGTGTGTGTGTGTGTGTGTGTGTGTGTGTGTGTGTGTGTGTGTGTGTGTGTGTGTGTGTGTGTGTGTGTGTGTGTGTGTGTGCGCGCGCGCACATGCATGTGTGTGTGTGTGTGTGTGTGTGTGTGTGTCCGTGCCGCGCGCGCGCGCGCGCGCGCGCTCACGCATGTGTATGTGTGTGTGTGCGTGTGATCGCGCGCGCGCGCGCGTATGTGTATATGTATGTGTGTGTGCGTGTGTGTGCGTGTGTGCGTGTGTGTGTGTATGTATGTGTGAGTGAGAAAGAGAGGGGGGGGGGAAGAGAGACAGAGAGGTTCGTTTTCTATTTTTACGTTTCTTTTCTTTTCTTTCTTTTCTTTCTTTCTTTCTTTTTTTTTTTTTTTTTCAGGGTGGGTGGGAAAACAGGTGCGGGGGAGATTTGTGAGAGGGAGTTGGGAAGGGGAACGGTGGTGGGTGTGGGGAAGGTGGGGGGGGTGGAAGAGGGGTTGGATGGGGGGAGAGGGGCTGAGGAGGAGGGGGGGGGAGGGGGGGGGGGGGAGGAATCATGGATGGAGTGAGTAAAGAGGAAGTCCTATAACCGTGCGATTTCACACTGACTTCAGGCATAGGCCATGTTCTGCTTGTTTTAAAAGGCGTCCGTGACTTCAAACGACTTCCACCGCGTGAATAACTTTGTGCATGGAATAGACACCGGGAATAATAGAACAGAAACGTGTCTGTTGTTGCTGTTATTGTTGTTGTAGTAGTTGTTGTTGTTGTTCAAGACTGAGATAGCAAACAAACAGATAAATAAGCAGACTGCTGTTGTCCGTATATTGGGCAAGAAGAGCTATACTGTGTAGAACCTGAAGACTTACTTCTATGCATACTAAAAAAAAATGCGTTAAAACCATCCGCACGCAAACGAAAGAATATGTGTGTGTGTGTGTGTGTGTGTGTGTGTGTGTGTGTGTGTGTGTGTGTGTGTGTGTGTGTGTGTGTTGTGTGTGTGTATGTGTATGTGTGTGAGAGAGAGAGAGAAAAGACAGACAGACGGGCAGATTGACAGAGAAAACAGGTAGACTGACAAGTAGACAGACATATGCAGAAATACAAAAGAAAAGACAGACAGACGGGCGGACTGACAGAGAAAACGGGTAGACTGACAAGTAGACAGACATAAGCAGAAATACAGAAGAACTATAGAACAATCATTCCCTTTTAGACAAATTTATTTTCCAAAAACCCGTCTTGTTTCAAAGCACATCAATACAGTCAGACACTGCAACATCATCATCAATTAAAATAAAAATAAAAAAAAAAAACATCATTAATACAAACAGCAAGTCTTCACATACAAACGAATGGTGTAAAGCTAGAAGATCTTCATAATGGAAGATCAGAAGAAGTTTTTCAGCATAACTATCATATCTTCTTTTCACTCATCTCCTCACATTGGTACTTCCTCGATTTGGGGAATACGATTCATCCAAGGTCGACCAGTGTTACTATTATCTTTTCTTTTTTCCAATCTCCTTACGCTATGTTCTTTTTTTTTTTTTTTCAATATGATTCGTCCAGATTCAACCCTATGACGTTCGGGATCCATATCTGCTGATGAACAAAAAGACTTTCATAGAGCCATGGTGGTTATCAAAGAAACGCAATGGCATGGACCCAAAGAAATCTGTATGGGAGAGATACTATATGTTCTGAATTTACAACCGACGGAAAGATTGAATCCATGCAAGCTCTACCAAGTAACTGCCTCCTCTCTTTTCGTTTCTCTTTGGCTGATTTTGCCTTGCCCATGGAAGGACTTCACGTCGAAACGCCCTGCGCCCTACATAATAACATCTGATCGAGTAATCTGTTGTATGGTCTGGTAAGATGATTTTTTATTTTCTGGAATTTACGGAAAATTACGGAAATTCTGTGCGCTGAGCGAGTAAGAAATGCGATCTGTGGTCTGGTAAGTGATTTGGTAGCCGTATGACGAAACCAAAACTTTACTGTATACTTGGTGAATTTAGCCATCAAATTGGCAGTTTTGGCCTTTTCCGTGTGACGAAAGGGAAATGTCCGCTTTTGCTGTGTGGTTGTTTTTCTAATGTTGATACAGACTACACAAACGGACAGACAGACAAAAAAAATGTCATTAATCGACACACCCTGACAAAATGAAACACCTCCGTCACACGCGGTCTCCTCCTAACTGGTCAATTTAGACGATGGCGACAAGTCCTGACAGTGGAGATCTCAAAAAGAAGAAAAACGAGGGCAAAATGGGGCGCAACTTGTTTCCCATCACCCAATTGGGGAATGATCGATCTGCCGCCAGAATAACCCAGAAGAGAGCTGCATGCCGGTTTTGGTTGCTGTTGTAGATATGGTAGCCGTTGTTGTTTTCTATTGCCATTTCTACTGATACTGCTGTTGTAAATGGTAGCCGTTGTTGTTTCTATTGCCATTTCTACTGATACTGTCAAAATATCATCCGACAATATTTTAGTCCTCTCAAAGTGCCAGTTTGCCGTTTCCGTATGATTTTTTAGCACAAATTTAAAAACATTGATCCCCGGAGTGTGCACAACAGCGATCTCTCGACTACCTGGCTCTGTAGCGAACCGTGGTCCATTTCCGTCAAAAACATCATGTCCGCTTTTGCTGGTGGTTGTTTTTCTATGTTGATATCGCTACACTACACGGACAGACAGACGTGTGTAGATTGCATTAATCGACACACCCTGACAAAATGAACACTCCGTCACACCGGTCTCCTCCTAACTGGTCAAATTCACGATGGCGACAAGTCCTGAAAGTGGAGATCTCAAACAGGTGTGTCGGTCGATTTGGAAGGCAATGTCTTTCACCAACGAAGAGAACGAGGGCAGGATGGGGCGAGGTCTTCACAGCAGGCACTCTCCGTGACGCTTCCCTTTCCCTCCCCCTCAAGGAATGGGGTCGACTTCGACGAGCGATTCAGGCTCTAAGGCGAAGCCCAGCTTGACACAGCCGAAGTTCATGCCGTCACAGCCTGAGCGCCCGTCCAGCCCGATCTGAACGTTCTCGCAGAGCTGCAAACAAACATTAAGATGTTACCACGGCAAGCGTGGGAGAACACTGACGTTTATCATGCATAGGAAGAAAGAAGGCTGAGGAGTCGCCATGCATGGATGAAAGTCATCAAGGTGTTCCAATGAACCGATGAAGAACACTGAGGTATTACCATGCATGGACGAAGCACATTGAAGTGTTACTGTACATGCATGAGGGACACTCGGAAGTTAACATGCATGGATAATGGATGCTGAAGAGTTGCCATGCATGGATAAAGGACACTGAGGAGTTACTATGCATGGATAAAGGACACCGGGGAATTACCATGCATGGATAAAGGACACTGGGGAGTTACCATGCATGGATAAAGGACACTGGAGAGTTACCATGCAGGATAAAGGACACTGGGGAGTTACCATGCTTTAGATAAAGGACACTGGGAGTTATCATAGATGGATAAAGGACACTGGAGAGTTACCATGCAGGATAAAGGACACTGGGGAGTTACCATGCATGGATAAAGGACACTGGAGAGTTACCATGCAGGATAAAGGACACTGGGGAGTTACCATGCATAGATAAAAGGACACTGGGAGTTATCATAGATGGATAAGGGACACTGGGGAGTTACCATGCATGGATAAAGGACACTGGAAAGTTACCATGCGTAGATAAAGGACACTGGGGAGTTACCATGAAGGATAAAGGACACTGAGGAGTTACCATGCATGGATACAGGACACTGAGAATTACCATGCATGTATAAAGGACACCGGGGAGTTACCATGCATAGATGAAGGACACCGGGGAGTTACCTTGCATAGATAAAGGATATCAGGTAGTTACACATGCATGGATAAACGACACTAAGCTATTGCCATGCAGAGATGAAGGACACTGAGAAGTTACCATGCATAGATAAAGGACACTGGGGAGTTACCATCCATAGATAAAGGATACAGGGGAGTTATGAATGGATAAAGGACACCGGGAAGTTACCATGCATGGATAAAGGACACTAGGAGTTACCATCCATAGATAAAGGACACTGTGGAGTTATAAATGGAGAAAGGACACTGGGGAGAGTTACCATGTATGGATAAAGGACACTGGGGAGTTACCATGCATGGATAAAGGACACCGGGGAGTTACCATGCACGGATAAAGGACACCGGGAAGTTACCATGCATAGGAAAAGGACACTGGGGAGTTACCATGCATGGATAAAGGACATCGGGTGGTTATCATGCATGGATAAAAGGTACTAAGGTATTGCCATGCAGAGATGAAGGACACTGAGGAAGTTACCACGCATGTATAAAGAACACTGATTTTCACCATGCATGATCGGAAAGCGCCTAGGTGTTACCATGCACGTGTGTAGGATAATGAAATATTACCATGCATGGATGAAAGACTGAGGAGTGAACAACCCATCAAGAAAGGACTGGGGTGTTGCCATGCATGACTAAAGGACTAGGAGATGTTATCATTTATGAGTTAATGACATTGAGGAGTTACGTCTTCTTTTTTTTCTGCGTGCGCAGGCTGATACTCATGCCGACGCTCCCTGTATGGACAGGCAAGTATTCATCCCATCTACCCAACAAAGGGAGTGGAGTTTTGTGTGCATGACCGTTTTTTTAAATCCCGCCATTAAGGCAGGCATATTCCATCTTCGGGGAAGGTGCATGTTATGTGTAATGTGTCATCCATACCAACGGCCAAACTGGCCTTCTCTTCTGAAAGTTGGTGATGGGATTTTACGTGTGTGGAGGTGTTATGCGTGCGTTCACACACGGAACCTCGGTTCATAGTCTCATTCGAAGGACTGTATGGGAAATGGAGTCAGACCTAATGGTAACTCCCAGGGAAAAAAACCCCTGTACTGTACTGAAACGGCCCGGAAATTATTCGTACCCGTAACACTTGGATTACGAGTCCGGCGCTCTACCAACCGAGCTATTCCGGCCCCCACTGAGGAGTTACCATACATGGATACTGGATACTGAGATGTTGTCATACATGGATCAAAAACGCTGAAGCGTTTCTACACACGGACGAAGGACACTGAAGTATTATTCTCTGCATGGATGAAGAACATCGAGATGCCGTTACAATATATGTGTGATGGACACTGAAGTGCTACCACCATTTACATGTGAAGAACACTGAGCTTTTCCTATGTCTGTATGAAGAACACTGAGATGTTACTCAAGCATGCATGAGGACTCTGAGGTCTTGCCCCATGCATAGATGAAGGACATCAAAATGTTTACCATGCATGAATAAAATAACACTGAGGTGATACCATGTATGAGGAAGGACGTCGAAGAGTTACTATGCATGGATGGAGAGCGATGATGTGCTACCACGCGTGAATTAAGGACACTTGAGGTACATAACCTTTGCCTGAATGAAGGACACTGAGGTGTCACCGTGTATAGATGAAGGACATCACTGTGTTAAGTGAAGGACATTAAGAGAATACTATGCATGAGCGACACTGAGGAATTATCACGCTTGGGGCCGGAATAGCTCAGTTGGTAGAGCGCCGGACTCGTGACCCTGGCGTTGCGGGTTCGAATTTCCGTACAGGGGATTTTCCCCTCGGAGTTAACATTTGGTTCTGACCATTCCCCAAACAGTCCTTCGAACGAGACTATAAACCGAGGGTTCCGTGTGTGAACACACGCACAACATCTTGCATACACGTTAAATCCCATCACCAACTTTTCGTGTGAGAAAGCCAGTTCGGATGACATGTTACACACAGTATGCACCTTCCCCGAAGATGGAGTATAACTGCCTTAATGGCGGGATGAAAAAAACGGTCATGCATACAAAAAACTCCACTGCCTGTCTATACAGGCAGTGTCCGCAGGAGTATCAGCCTGCGCACGCAGAAAGAAAGAAAGAAACCATGCATGAATGAAGGACATCAGGGGAATACCATGCCTGAAGAAAGGACACGGAGGTGTTACCGTAGGCTTGATAAAGGACACTGACGTGGTACTATGCATGAATGAAGGACATTGAGATGTCACCATACATGGATGAAGGACACGAGATGAAACCGTGTATGGATGGAGGACGCGGGGGTGTTACCATGCGTGTGCGAAGGACACTGTGGATTTACTCATCATGGACGAAGGATATTGTGGAGCTACTATGCATGGGCGAAGAATATTGTAGAGCGATATGCATGGACGA
The DNA here is from genome assembly GCA_016801955.1 of Conus betulinus. Taxonomy (NCBI): domain Eukaryota; kingdom Metazoa; phylum Mollusca; class Gastropoda; order Neogastropoda; family Conidae; genus Conus; species Conus betulinus. The sequence goes on from JADBJO010000207.1 coordinate 851,266, forward strand.
AGAATACTGTGGTGTTACCATGCATGGGCGAACAATACTACAGAGTTACTATGCATGGACGAACAATACTGTAGAATTACCATGCATGGACGAACAATACTGAAGAGTTACCATGCATGGACGAACAATACTGTACAGTTACCCATGCATGGACGAACAATACTACAGAGTTACTATGCATGGACGAACAATACTGTAGAATTACCATGCATGGACGAACAATACTGTAGAGTTACCATGCATGGACGAACAATACTGTAGAATACTGTGCATGGACGAAAGATACTGTGGGAGTTATCCAACATCTGCCTTAATCCTTACTGTCCTCCCACCCCACCCCACCCCCCCCCCCGAAAAAAAAACAATGCAAACAACAAAAAACCTCGTAAATGTGGCGTTTGGCGACTGCTCGGATCCAGAAAGGCCTGGTTCTACGGTTTTGCTGGATTTCGGTCGTTAGACACTCCTCCCACCCACCTCCCTGCTCTGTCCAGCTCTCGTTTCTCCCCCCCCCCCCCCCCCCCCCCCCCCCCCCCCCCCCCCCCCCCCCCCCCCCCCCCCCCCCGCCACCCCCCACCACAACCCCCTCCTATTTACCCCCCTTCACAGCCCTCCGTACCCCTTCCACACTCCTCCGTTCCCACTCTGTCCCTCTTGCCTCCCAACCCCCCCCCCCCCCCCCCCCCCCCCCCCCTCTCACCCCTCTCAACCCCCTCTATTTACCCCTCTCACAGCCCTCCTACCCCCTTCCACACTCCTCCGTCTCCGTCTCCTCTTGCCTGGTAATCTCTCTCTGTCATTTTCGCTTGTTGTCATATTCGATGTAAAAACCATACAGGAAGTTACTGCTGAAATCAGGCGAAGGTTCTGCGTGAAGTTACGTTTGTTGTACGAGATTTTTTCGAGAATTGCGAATTTTCTCGGCCTGTGTCAAGCGAGGAATAGGCTTAGCAGTGCGAACGGATTTTGCGGTTCAAGTGAGCCGCTCGCAATTATGCAAAGTGGACTGCTTAAACGATTTAACTGACACACAAAAAAGCGTAGTTTGGTTGATTACTAATATTGCAAACGTTTCTCTTACGCTTTGGGTCTTCCTGCGACAAAAGTGACAACACAAAAAAAAAAGCCTGTAGCGAAATCAACTAAGAAAAATAATAAAAAATTAAAAAAAAAGAAACACCTCCTGAACAGAGAAATTCTCACAGCGGTAGAAATGGCAGCCCCCCTGAGTCGGTAACTCCATCCCCTCCATACCCCGGCCAGCAACTGCGCGTGCGTGTGTACATGTGTGCGTGCGTGTGTGTATGCGCGCGCGATTTTTGAAGTGACTGCCAGGTCTGGGCCCCTTAAACAAAAAACGTCTGAGAACCCTGCCTCCCCCCCCCCCCCCCCCCTACACACACACACTGGCTTCTAATCGACCTGATCCGTGTCTGCCTGATCTCAGGGCAGCCCCTCCCCAGAACTCACAGATAGCCCGTGGCCTGCCAACTGATGGACGTTGGTGAAGGGACCCAGGCCCTGCAGGGTGAAGGTGTTGTCCCCGGGGCTGAATGGTCACCTCGGCCACCACCCCGAAGTCAGGACCTCCCTGACCGCCCATGGGTCCCGCGAAAGGGGGGTATCCGCCCAGCATGGCGCTGGCACCGGCGAAGCCGTAGCCGAAAGCATCCAGGCCATCACGCTTCTTGGAGTCCAAGGGTCTGTGAGAAAAAAAAACGAATAAACAAACAACAAACAAAAAACAGAGCGTGGAGTGGTGTGAGTGATTTGTTTGAAGAGCTGTTCATTCGTTTTGGTAGTCAGTCATTCATAATGGCTTATGACTTTACTTGCGTTAATTATCTAGGCTTCACTTTGATGGAATCTCTTGTCGATTAGACTAGACGAGTTGACAGGCGGCTGATTCGCTGCAGCGAGTTCTCATGTGGGAGAGGAGACCTATCTCTGAAGCATACAGTCGGTTGTAGATGTTGCAGGTCAAGGATTCAGCGAAGTGTGTGTGTGTGTGTGTGTGGGGGGGGGGGGGGGGGGGGCGGTCTGCTTTCTCCTGTTCTTCACCTAAATGGCAGCTACTCTGCTCAGTTCGGAAGTCTGTGTGCCTTGATGGCATTGATGGCCTCAGTCAAGGGCAGTAGCTTCATAGGTGACAGTGCCCATCTGACAGCTCTTGAGGCTGACCTTCAGAGTGTTCTTATACCGCATGGCCTTGGCCATGCTGTGACTGCTTCATCGGGACCCACAAGAACATTTTGCGGATCCTGCTTATTCCATGCAGATGGCATGTCTTGCCCATCCCAACTGACTCTTGATGAGTGCACGCACACCCAAGACTGGGAAGTTTGTACTTACTTACTTACTTACTGACTGACTGACTGACTGACTGACTGACTGACTTATTTCAAGGTCTGACAGGGGCATCTGGTAAGGCCATCTACTTAGTTTCGTCCATGAGACATTTTCCCAATTGTTTTCCCCTTTTATCTTTTTAATTCATTTTTTTTTTTTATTCATTCACTTGTTTACTTATCTACCTGTAATCGTTGCGCGGTGTGTCTCACGGCTTAATGGAGATGGTGTAGCGAATATGGACTATTCCGCGCACAGTGCTGCCTCTTTCATGTCGCTGACACTGAGTCTCATCAATTTCTTCGGTTTTTTTTTTTTTTTTTTTTCGGCTGGACTCTCAGCGGTCAAGCTGAACCTCGTTCGGTCACTCACAGAACTGGTGACTGTTGACTGAATTGAAGCGTCTTTTCCTACGTTCGTTGGTGAGACTGCGAAGTTCACCACAGGTGAGACTTTTGCAAGTGTGATTGTTTTATGATCCCACCTCGAATGTAGCGACATTGATGTCAAACGGAGTGATGTTTTCACACGATGGCAGCGTGCATAGGAGTGTGTGTGTGTGTGTGTGTGTGTGTGTGTGTGTGTGTGTGTGTGTGTGTGTGTGTGTGTGTGTGTGTGTGTGTGTGTGTGTGTGTGTGTGTGTGTGTGTGTGCGTGTGTGTGTGTGTGTGTGTGTGTGTGTGTGTGTGCGTGCGTGCGTGCGTGCGTGCGTGCGTGTGTGTGTGTGTGTGTGTGTGTGTGTGTGTGTGTGTGTGTGTGTGTGTGTGTGTGTATGTGCATGTGTGTGTGTGTGTGTGTGTGTGTGTGTGTGTGTGTGTGTGTGTGTGTGTGTGTGTGTGTGTGTGTGTGTGTGTGTGTGTGTGTGTGTGTGTGTGTGTGTGTGTGTGTGAACGATTGAAATAGGCTGTAACGCACGTCCAAGCTTGAAATAGGTTGTAACGCAGGTCCAAGGTTGTTTCTTTCTTTCCTTTTTTTCCTCCATGCTTTCAGACACAGGGCTTAGGTCTTTTAAGTCTCGTCCAGAGACCTTATCTCCTTTAAGCGGGCTGTGTGAGTCCAGCAACGATTGAACCCAGGACCTTTGGACTGAGAGAACAAGGATATGTCCACTGAGCCCCACTAACCTTTATTTTCTTCTTCTTTTTTTTTTTTTTTTAAAGCTTTCTTCTGTTTTGTATACCGTGGACTCTAGGCTCAGTGGGAACCATATCGATTGCCTCATACACAACCACACCGTCCGTCCTCCTGTGGCAGTACTAATGCCAGCTATCAAATTTGAGGTCGTCATGCGGTCATTCACCAGAAGAAATATAGAAGAAATATTTTAAGGCTACTGGATTTATCCGGTGGTGTTCAGCAGTAGGCCTACCGGCAACAGAGTTCAAAACGAAAAAGAATGATGAAAGAGATGAAGATGGTGCATGGATCTCCAGTCTGGTCTAACAAAACTACAGGGCTGTGCTTGATGCTTTCTGTCAGTCTATACCCCATATTCTCCGGCCTTTTTCCTGGCCGGTGAATTACAAAGTCAATGCTACTCACGAAATGCGAGCACACACGAAGAGGTGAAAACTCCGACTATATGGTTCCATTTGAGTGTATAGCCAGCAGACTTTACGACACTGAGCAGCAGCTACAAAAATCTGTCTTGGAGGATTAACAATTTGCGACTCAACTGCAGCTCTACCGTCCATTTCTTCCTTCCTTCCTTCGTTTTTTCTTTTTTTTTCTTTCTGCTTTTTTTTTTCTCCTTTCTGTAAGAGCTAGCTTTACATTAGAACTGAAATGCAACAGAAGCGTCAAAGACTGATGCATGGCGTGCGCATCAAGCAAGCAAGCAAGCAAGCAACCAGTCAACAACCAATAAATAGATAAATAAACAAGTGAATGAATCAGTAAATAAACAAACGAATACATAAACAGCAACACAAACAATTTACATGTCACGACAGGTAGTGACACATTTCCTAACCCTTAAAACCAAAGAAATATAGCACAGAGGATCAGCAACGTATTCTCACGCCCTTAAAGCCAAAGTAGTTGCAAAGAGGATCTACCTCTTAAAACGTACTGCCATGATTTTTTCCTTAACACCAAGGAAATTGCAAAGAAGTTCGGCAAATATTTTCATGCCCTTAAAACCAAAGGGAGTTTTTTTTATCAGTACAGGAATATCTAGAACGAAAAGGACAAAAGATACTCAGTCCAGTACTCTGCCAAAGGCCATGGTATGAAGAAGCTCATTGGTGGTGATCTTTATGACAGACACACGTATAGAAGAATTGCATCAAACCAACCACGCAGGATGTTGACAGACTGAAGAAGTAGTTTTAACAGACAGTCAAACTGACTGATAATCTTCAGTCCCGGGGGTAAAAAATAAGCAGTAAAATG
>JADBJO010000207.1:861007-927836 GCA_016801955.1 Conus betulinus
TCCAGGCGCCTTTTGGATATTTAGTCTTTTAAACATGAAAGTATTGTTGTATCTTCTATAATGATCTCATCTTCTATCTTTGCTTTGATTTCCTCTTTTATCACTCCCAATGCATCGGTGAAATCATGAGCATCAAAACGACAGTAAAATTCGTTGAGTTCATTAGAGAATTGTTGTTGCTGTTCTTTTGATAAGGCACAATGATGATGGGATTTGGTTTGACCAGTTAATTTTTTTAGACCTTGCCATGCGTTTCGCATATTACCGCACTGAAACTGCAATTCAACCTTCTCTTTGTACTTTGTTTGGGCTGAGCGTATTCCTTTCTCAGTTTTATTTGGACTTTCTTACGTTCCATTTTTGTTTTCTGTTTGAAAGGCAATTTTCTTTTCATTTAACACTGTTTTCAGTGGCTTCGTTACCCATGGTTTATTATTAGGGAAAATTTTGATTGTTTTTTGATGGAATGATTAAATCTTGACAAAACATAATATATTCTGATATGACATCTGTTGCTTCATGGATATTGACAGAGGATTCAAAGAAAAGGTCCCAGTCAGTACAGTCAAAACATCCTTGTAATTCCAAAATACTGTCAGGCTCCCATACCTTAAACCTTCTTCTTTATGATGGGTTCTGTCTGAATTTTAGGTCTGTACGCGGGTATGAGGTGGACTACATCATGATCGGATTTTCCGATAGGGGGTAGGGGTTCAGATTTGTAAGCGTGATTGATGTTGCCATAAACAAGATCGGGCATTTTGTTTTTACGAGTAAAACAGGTAATATATTGTTTAAAAGATGGAAGGGATGAGTCATCTTCTGTTTACAGTTATTAAAATCACCAAGAATAAAATTGGGTGCATCAGGAGAGAGAGACTGAAGAAATTGCACAGTATCAACAACATGGGCAGCGGCACATGACACATTGGCAGCAGGATGAGCATAAACAACTGTTAAAAACAACTATCCGAATTCCCGCGGCAGGTATCTTGGTCTCAGAGACAGCGATATCAGAAGCATTTCTGAATTCTCTCATAAAACGAGAGTTCACTCAAAGTCCATCAAAATTTGCATTGGAGCTGGTCGGGTTGATCGAGCGAACATTAGATAAAATGATAGATGGCAGGGGGGGGGGGGTCGGCTAGCATTCCTTCTCAATCTTCGTTTTACACCTCCACGCTGACCACGTTTTCTTTTCCTTTTGGCATGTTCAGAACCAGTTTTGAAATCACCCGTGTTCGAAGCGAAGACACATAAAAAAGACAACCAAAAAAAAAGAAAAAAAAAAGAAAAAAAAAGAAAAAAAAAAGAGAAAAAAGAAAAGAAAAAAATTACACGTTTGGACATAAACGAAAAAAAAAAAAAAAAACCAAGGAAAGAAAAATCCCAAGCAAATGCATCGTACGTTTGACAGTGTTGCCAAAATGACAAAAAGTAGGCCCAGACAGTGGACCCAGTCCAAAAAGGAATCTTCGAATAAACTGTGTAAATCAGATCTTAAGTCTGGTTATGTTCTTCTTTGCTGTTTTCCTGCAGGTTCGGAACAAATCGGATCTACAACGCAACCTGTCAGTCAAGCAACGGAGAAAGCAAGCAAAGCGCTCGTCTGAACAAGGTTACTGTTGGACACATGACTTTTTCACACCAGAACCTAACTCAGAGTATGCGGCAAACGCGTCTCTCTCTCTCTCTCTCTCTCTCTCTCTCTCTCTCCCCCCCCCCCCCCCCCCATACGGTCATACGGTCATACGCCTTTGAAAGTCAGTTCTAGAACATCTTGTGGGGAAAAAAAAAGAATCAACTACCCACCGGTCTCTTTTCAACGAACTACTATGTAGTAAACTGTACAGTGTGATTATTAATAAAAGACTTTAAGTTTGGGTTTGGGAAAATAACATTACAGGTGAATTTAAAAATTATTATTCCACCATTATGTTCACATTATTAGCTTTCGTTTCAAAAAACAGTTTTGTCATAATCATAAATTGTACGTTTGCTTTCATCGATTTTGAGAAAGCATTTGATTCTGTTAATGGAACTATACTTTGACCTATTTTGTTAAAAAAAAAAGAAAAAAAAACGGTATTCATGCTAGGGTGCGATGTGGTGCTGCTTTAATAGATTATATCAATTGTGCATCTGGTGTTAAGCAGGGTGATGTTTGCAGCCCAGTTTTGTTTTCTTTGTTTATATTATGAGTTGACTTCCAAAGTGATAAACTCTGGAAGACATGGTGCACATTTTACAAATGATGTTCTGGAAAAAAATTATTCCACTTCTTGCTGATGACGTTGCGTTAAATTAATATCAGAGACTGTAGTAGGCCTCCAAACTTGGTTGAATAGTTTGCAAAGGGCAGCTGATTCACTCCAGTTGAAAGTAAATATGAGTAAGAGTAATATAACTGTTTTTAGAAATGGCGGTTACCCTCTCTGCTAGAGAAAAATGGACATATAATGCGATAGATATGCCTATTGTAAATGTATATAAGCACTTAGGAATACATTTTTCTACGCGATTAAGTTACTCTTTTGAATTCACTTTTGAATGCAAAGATATTGCTTGCAGAGCCAAAACTGCATTACCATGTATTATGAAGAAATTGTCGATGCTTAACAATGAATCTCTTGCCTTGTTTTCGAAATTGTTTGATGCTCAAATCCTGCCTATGTTACAATATGGGGCTGAAATGTGGGGTCTTGATGCTGCAGCTGCACAATGTGAAAAGGTTCATTTATTTGCTTTACAAAAGGTTTTGGGTGTCTCACCACAAACCCCAATGATCTTGTGTATGGTGAGACTTACAGATACCCCATATCGTTGCACTCCACTGTTAAGTGTGTCAAGCACTGGTTAAAGCTAACTCAGATGGCTGAAGATAGATTGCGTTATAAAACGTATAAAATGCTGTTAGAACTAGATGATAGAGGCAAGATGAACTGGGTGTCGCATGTTAGAGCGAAATTATACGAATATGGTCTTGGTTTTGTATGGCTTAGTCAAGGTGTCGGAGATATGAACAATTTTGTCCGTACGTTTAACGAAAGACTTATTGACTGTAGATGGCAAGACTGGAATTTTCATGTTCAAAATAGTAACAGGTTTAGTTTATGTCGAACATTTAATGATATGCATTCTCTCCCAGTGTACATATCAATGCGTATGGACAGGCACCTGAAGTTTATAATGACAAAGTTTAGAATTGGTGTGTCTGATACTTTTCTTCATCATTATTGTTATAAACAAATCAATGCCTCTGATCTGTTGTGTCCGTTATGTCGTCAGTCAAGAGAAGATATAAAGTGCTTTTTGTATTAACTTGTCCACAACGACAAGATTTAAGAGAAAATTCATTCCATGGAAATTTGATACAAGATGTTGTCTGTTCAGGCTTGTCTTGTTAACGTCATCTAAGAATGAAAGCATTATAATACAGTTTGCAGTTTATTTATACAAAGCTTTCCAAAGGGGAAGCATTAATGCAATGTAATTATTATCATGAATCTTGGTGGTGCGACTTGATTATGTTTCATGTTTATCCACCTTCTGAGGGGCCAAGGCCTATAAGAATAAAACATCTGAATCTGAATCTGAATCTGAATCTCTCTCTCTCTCTCTCTCTCTCTCTCTCTCTCTCTCTCTCTCTCTCTCTCTCTCTCTCTCTCTCTTTCTTTCTTCTTTTTCTCTCTGCGTATGGTATGCAGGCTGATACTCCTGCGGACACTGCCTGTATAGACAAGTAGTGGAGTTTTGTGTGTATGACCTTGTTTTATCCCGCCACTAAGGCAGCCATACTCCATCTCCGGGGAAGGTGCATGCTATCTGTAACGTGTCATCCATACCAACGGCCAAACTGGCCTTCTCTTCCGAAAGTTGGTGAAGGGATTTTACGTGTGTGCAAGATGTTGTGCGTGCGTTCACACACGTAACCTCGGTTTATAGTCTCATTCGAAGGACTTCTCTCTCTCTAATAATTATCATCCTTTGGCTTATTCGTTTATTCATTCATTCATTCATTCATTCATTCATTCATTCATTCATTCATTCATTCATTCATTCATTCATTCATTCATCCATTCATCGATTCATTCATTCATTCATTGCTCATTCGTGTATTCATGTAAACGAAAGTAAGTCAAGATGACCCTGGTCATAATTAAATCTCCGGACCTGTAAGTTAACAAATAATCACCAAACTACCGCAATCATTTTTTTTTAAGTACTCATAAGCCTCCACCGAAAAAAGTAGGCAACGAATCACAAGACAAAACATGACGCTATTCGACCTCCTAGGTCTTCTTCAGGCAAGAAAGACTCCACTCAGGACAACGAGAATGATCGAGCCCAATTCAAAGCCCGTCTCGCGCCGAATTGGATGAAGATAAATGATTGCGCGTTCATTTTCATTGTCCTGAGTGTTGTGTATCTTGCATGAAGAAGGCCTAAGAGGTCAAAACGCGTGTGTTTTTGTCTTGTGGTTTGTTTGTCCTCGTTTTTCGGCAGGAGCTGTATGAATAACTTTGAAGATGTGTTTAGATTTCCGCCTGCAGTCGCCCTCACTTTGCAGCTAGATCTACCACAGTCTTTCTCACCTTCGTAAGGTGCTGGCATCGCGCCTAAACTGGCCTTGTTGCTGAAGCTGGCGCCATCGTTGTAGCTGGCTCCGATGTGGGAGCCCGCCATATTCCCATGACCACCGAACATATTCCCGCCAAATCCCATCAGACCGAGTGACAGGGGCATCATGGGCAAAGCGGAAGCGGAAGTGAGCAGAGCCGCCACCGATATCAGGGAATGGATGACCTCCTTTCGTGCCATGGCGCCGGTAGCTGAGGTGACAGAGATACAGTGATAACTAAGTACATAGACAGTCTGACAGAGAAATAAATAGGCAGACAGACGGAGAGACTGACAGACAGACAGAAAGACACAGAGAGAGAGAGAGAGAGAGAGAGAGAGAGAGAGACGGCGCTGAGGTGACATAGATACATGGATAACTAAGTACATAGACAGTCTGACAGAGAAATAGACAAGATAGACGGAGAGACTGACACAGAGAGAGAGAGAGAGAGAGAGAGAGAGAGACGGCGCTGAGGTGACATAGATACATGGATAGTTAAGTACATAGACAGTCTGACAGAGAAATAGACAGATAAACGGAGAGACTCTCACACACACACACACACACACACACACACACACACACACACCACACACACACACACACACACACACACAAACACACACACACACACACACACACAGAGAGAGAGAGAGAGAGAGAGAGAGAGAGAGAGAGAGAGAGAGAGAGAGACGGCGCTGAGGTGACATAGATACATGGATAACTAAGTACATAGGCAGTCTGACAGAGAAACAAATAGGCAGACAGACAGAGAGACTGACAGAGAGAGAGAGAGAGAGAGAGAGAGAGAGAGAGAGAGAGAGAGAGAGAGAGAGAGAGAGAGAGAGAGAGAGAGAGAGAGAGAGACGGCGCTGAGGTGACATAGATACAGTGATAACTAAGTACATAGACAATCTGACAGAGAAATAAATAGACAGACGGAGAGACTGACAGACAGACAGACAGAGACAGAGAGAGAGGTAGAGGTAAAAAAAGACAGTTGGCTGACAGAGATGGATGTCTATGTTGTTATATCCAGTCGATTAAGTCACATCAGGGTAGATTTCACCTAAATTTGCGAACAAAATCATGATTTAAAACACACACACACACACACACACACACACACACACACACACACACACACACACACACACACACACACACACACACACACACACGCACACACACCCATGTGGATTTTTTTTTCTAATAGTAAAGAAAGAACTACAACATCAGTAAACAAATGGAAATGGAAATTATCACAAAAGTTCCAGATGGGAAAATAATCTCACTGCTCCTGAAGCAAAGAATAAGACTAAAAATGAAGAAAGCCCAAATGCAAAAGGAAATGTTGATCTTTGGATTTTATCTTCTGTCTAAATATCATATTTTTAAGGGCAGGGCAAACAGACAACAATAAAAATGTTGATCACAGTAGTTTGCCTTACAAATAGTTGATCTATTGGTGCAAGATAATTCAAACGAAATCAAGAACACAGCAATAAACTAAACGTATTTTGTCCACCCCATCACAAATTACAGGACCGACATAAAGCGTTGGACTGAACGGCACACATTGTTAACATATTCAAAATGAGGCTCCATGTGCTTCGAGTGAGATAACCAAGTGTATGATATTTCCCCCATTACTTTTTTTTTTTTTTTTCTTACAGGTCGATTTGGGACGCATCTTTTTGCGTTGATGAAACTGCGCTCTGCATCATTGTTTGTGGCGCTGAATCATACGCTGAAAACTGCGTGGATGGGAGCACATGCACTCACTCACCCATCCACCCGCCCCCCCCCCCCCCCCCCCCCCCCCCACCCCACTTATACAAACAAACACAAAATGATACAAACAGAGACAGACAGACAGACACACAGGCAGTGAGAGAGAGAGAGAGAGGAGAGAGAGAGAGAGAGAGAGAGAGAGAGAGAGAAGAGAGACAGACAGACAGACAGACAGACAGACAGAGACAGATAAATACAGCTAAAAACATACAGAGAGAGAGAGAGAGAGAGAGAGAGAGAGAGAGAGAGAGAGAGAGAGAGAGAGTTAGCATTTATAGAGAGCTTTACTTAGTCTTTCTTCTCGCCCGAAAAGCAGTGCCTTACAAAGCACCTCTACCATCGCTACTGTCACTAACAGCCACATCAACAACAACGACAACAACAATGAAATCTACAGATCGGTCAACTGGCCTACGAATCAGCCACGGCACCTACACACTGGGTTAGAAGGCCCACGACAGTTGAAATTAGCCGAATGTTTTGCGTCTGCTGACTACATCAGTTCAATAAATCAACATTGCTGAACTCCTGCAACTGTTTGTGGAACAGCAAATCTGGATCAAAATAATCAATAAGGTGCCTGGAGCCTCTGACACTCCTATCATAATATGCAGGGCGTTTGATGTCCACTGTCAGAAATCACGTGACATCTGCTCTTCTTTGAATTGTTATCAATTTTAGCTGCAGCAGTTTGATTAATTGTGCAATGCTGACTTACCCAGCCTATATACATTTTTTTTCCCGTCAAAGATCCAACCCGAATAATAGTTGAAGAAGCATCTGCCGTTTTGACTTTGTTTTCACCTTGGGTAAAGAGTTGGGCTTTTAGTTCTTGAGTGACTGAGATTACCATTTAACTGTTGTAGTTTATGCTCACTTTGCGAACAAGTTTACAAGATTCGGTAAGTCGCAAAGCTCTACAAACACGCTTTAAAGAAAAAGGTAGTTTCTGATTTTGCTTCTGATTAAAATCTTCTTTATATCCAAGTAAAGATCTTTTTTTTCTGTATAACTAGAGCTCTTGGCGTCGTTTATATAATTATGGAAATTATTTTTCTAATTAATGTCATTTTCTTTCCCAGTGCATCGTATTTGGTAATATTTTCCGCTGCATGAAGTGATGAAGGAATTGTCACTCCTGTATGTATATAGTAGGAGGAGGGGGAGGGAGGAGAAAGGAGGGGAAGACTTTTCTACGACCACACTGTACCACTAAAAAGACAACAAATGATGACCTATGTCTTTCGGACGGCCTAAGACAATTTCCATTTTTTTGTTGTTGTTGTTTTTTTTTTGAAAGATCGAAAGTTGCTGGAAGCCCCTCGTTGTGGCCGTAAACAATTGCCAGGTTTAATGTTGACGCCCAACTAGGGGGAAATAACTGAGAGGGTGAAAGGGGGCGGGGGACAGGGGGGGGGGGGGGGGGGGGGGGGGGGGTGGAGGGAGCTGCCACAATAGCAGCGTTACATAGCGTGCTGAGAGTGAGGCATCGGGTATTACCCCCCCCCCCCCCTCCCCTGAACTCCTCTTATGGATGCTTATGGAGAATGATTAAGAAAGGGAAAGGAATCGGGGGGGGGGGGGGGGGGGGGGGAGGGGGGAGAAGAACGGGGCGGGGAAGGGGGGGGGGGAAGGGGAGGGGGAGGGAGGGGGGGAATTTGAGAGGGGAAGGGATGAGGTGGGGACGGGTACTAGGTAGGAGAGAGATCAGACTCGAATCGCCTGGCTGTGAACTCTCATTCGGTCAGTTAACCAGGCTGTGATTAAGGGTGAAAAAAAGCAGTACATACGCTGATCTAGCTGGTCCCTATTCACAAAACCTATGATGCTGCATGTCAAAATGAAAAAGAAGAGGGAGAGACTTTTCACACGCGAATCAGAAATTTTGCGAAAACATCAGGCCAAATCATACATACAGCCCTAAATAAAGGCAGTAATATGTCTCACAGCCCATAACCTCACAGCTTGAGTTCGAAAAGTAAACACTTATCAATAAGTATCGCGCTTATCCCTCCTGATCAGTGAAGCAAACCGACGTCAGGCCCACACGTAGATATTGTTAAAAAGTAAAAGCTATAATTTAAAAAAAAAATAGAATAGAAAAAGGTAAAGCATTCGCACTTCATCACTCAACGCACTGTTCCTACTTTACGGTGACAAATTCAGCAACTAAATCAACACAGCAGGGTCACTAAAGGGAAACTTACAGTCTGCTTCGCCCGGGCTCTGGAAAGAGAAAGAGGCCAACGGTTTGTCCAGGAATCAATTTATCCCCTAAATACTGTCGCTCCAAGAGAGCCCGGGGGCGCGCAGGGGCCCAATTATTCAAAAAGAGCACGAACAGCCGTATGTACACGCGGAACGCATGTCAGGCCTGGCTTCAATCGGCCACATCAAGAACTGGGGATTTACACGGCTTCTTACACCGCCAGGTGATGGATGGACCTGCGCACTGCAGTCCCGATTTGGGCGTAAGAATGATGACTAACCTTAATAGTCTTATGTCATAGTTTCGTGGGATGTTGCGTACTACTTCACTAATGCAACACCTTACTTTTCGCCTCGGGGATTGTAGGGGGAGGGGGAGGAGAGTAGGTAGTCGGGGGAGGGTGGAGAGGGGTGATTAGGATGATGGGGGAGAATGGTGGATGCTGAGAGAGAGAGAGAGAGAGAGAGAGAGAGAGAGAGAGAACACACACACACACACACACACACACACACAACACACACACACACACACACACACACACACACACACACACACACACACACACACATGAGAGAGAGAGAGAGAGAGAGAGAGAGAGAGAGAGGGAGAGAGAGAGATAGACAGACAGACAGAAAGACAGAGACAGAGACAGAGAGACAGAGAGATGCAGCTGCAGATACATATATTTATTCAAAAAAGGCCAAAGCCCCTTAGAAGGGGGTACGTTAATAACAAACCGCACAATTCATTAATGTAAATTCATTTTAACAAGCTTCACACAACATTTACTGTCTTGAAACATCTTTTCGCATTCAGAATGCTTTATACAAATACAGAGCGAATTGTTCAATGCTTTTTTTTTTTCCATTTGATGATACCATTAACATAATAAGTTTGAAGAAACAAGAATATCGTAGGTAGCCTACTTAGGTGGAATCAGTTGCTAACAGTTCATAGTTTAGGGCAAGACAGAACAAATTTAACTTTTCATCATCTTCATGACAGAGCGGACATGTGAAATTACAATTATTCAAAGGCCTGTAACGGTTAGCATGTACATAAATATCCTCATAAATATCCGATACACCAAATCTGAATTTTGTCACAATGTATTTGAGAGAGAGAGAAGAAGAAGAAGAAGAAGAGAGAGAGAGAGAGAGAGAGAGAACATCAATCTGCAACACGTAAACCATGATACGAACTAATTTCGCCCCCTCCATCCCCATCCCTATTACTCCACACACTCACATCTCCCCCCCTCCTCTCTCTCTCTCTCTCTCTCTCTCTCTCTCTCTCTCTCTCTCTCTCTCTCTCCAAGACGCACACCACACATACACACAAGCACGCACGCACGCACGCGCACACCCATCCTCCCACGAATGTGTTGTCTATTTTCCAAGGCCATTACGATACCTTCACGGTAAAAAAAAAAAAAAAAAAAAAAAAAGAGCAACAAGACAGAAAGAGACAGTAGCGTTGCTGGAACTTGCCCAAAATACAAACAGATTCATACAACAGATTGCAAAGCAACGGTTTGACGCATGAGCGTCGCGTTTTGTAATAACGTCGCAATTTGTAATAATTATTACAAATCGCGACGTTATTACAATTGCGATGCATCAACGCTTTGTTCCTTGACTGTACAAAACGGACAAGTGAATTTTACGAGACGTCTTCGTACCTGTTCTTCAGAAGCTGTTAGTAACAGAACAAATAAAACAAAACAAACAAACAAAACAAACAACCTAAGAAACAAGCAAACAACCAAGCAAACAAATAGGCAAACATTGCCAGTTTGGTACTGATAGCCCTCAGGGAGGTACCACTCTGTGCTCTTTATACGCCTGTTACCTGTAATGTACTACACTTTTGTTTGTTTCGTACTGTGTGTTAGATAAGCTTTGCATTCTCTTTTTTGTGTGTATGTCAATGTTTGGCCTCTGGTTATGTTTCATCATATGCCATATCACCTCCTAATATATATATATATATATATATATATATATATATATATATATATATATCACATCGTATCATAGCATACCATATAATATCACGTCATATATCAAATCATATGTCATATATCAGGTCATGTCATATCAAGTTATATCATATCATATATCATATCATATCATATCATATCATATCATATCATATCATATCATATCATATCATATCATATCATATCATATCATATCATATATCATCATATCCTGTCATATACTATCAAATCAATAACATATTATCATATTATATCATACCATATCGTATCGTATCGTATCGCATCGTATAGTACTGTATTGTAGCATATCACATCATATCACATCATATCATACATCATATCACATCATATACCATATCATATATCATATCATACGTCATATCATGCCTCAAATAATATCATATGCCTCATTGTCATATATCATACTGTATCGTATCATATGATATCATACATCACATCATATACCACGACATACTTAATGGGCTGCGTTGCCTGGGGTTGTGATACACATGGGGATATGCATGTGGGTGTTTATTATTCAATTTGTGATTGCTTTTGTTTTATGGATAGCTAATGGATGGAGAAGTGGGTAGAAGGGGGGGGGGATGGTGGGGGGGGGGGGGGGGGGGGGTGGAGGATAGCATGGCCAGATAGAGAGGTGGTGCGTTTGGATGCAGTGGGATCTTTTAACTGTGGCAAGCGTTTTGCGTATTGCTGGTTGTTCTACCTTATCTGCTCTGAAGTTTCGTCTGAGTAGTTGTTGGTTGTAAACGCCTTGGGCATAAACTGGATTAGGCGTATAAACATTCTTAATCATCATCATCATCATCATCATCATCATCATCACCATCATCATCACCATCATCATTGTCACAATCACGACGACGACGACGACGACGACGACGACGACCACGATGATGATGATGATGATGATGACGATGATGATGATGATGACGACGACGATGACGACGACGTGATGATGATGATGATGATGATGATGATGATGATGATGATGATGATGATGCACCGTATCACATGGCCTTTTAGTTATAAATATAACATGACATTCTAGCCTTCGCTCAACAGATATAAAGCCATTTTTCGCCGCAGCATTTCAATGGCCAGCAGGGGAAAACTTGGCATTCCTCATCTCCTCTCAAACTATTCAACTGCATTTCCGTACTCCAGGTCCCCACCGGAACTCCGGCTATGCATCACAGACTCGTGCAGATGGGTATCTGACCTTTGACATGCGCATACAGGCCTGCATGTAAGGAATCAGTCCCTAGTGGGTCTATGCACGCTTTCACCCGGGTGAAGGAAACAAATTCCCGCCAAACCTCTCACCCTGAGTAGTGTCGTGGATTTGAACCTTGGATATCCAAACTGAGAAGCGGTCATAATTAGTACTTGTTGTGTGTTTGGTTGATTGATTTGTTGGCTGGTTGGTTTATTTCATAATTTCTATCATTCTTTTTGGTGCTTTAAATCATCTCATACATTCTGCTCTTGAAACAAAAAGCACTGGCCACAGAAAAAAAAAAAAGCAGCATAACAGACTTTCAGTATCTATCTTGTCTCAGTAGAAATACTTTTTTCTCCAAAAGATTTCTTGCCGAAATAAAGACTACTTTCTAAAAGATTTTCTTCAACAAAAAAAAATCAGATTATACTTTGCCCATGAAAAACAACTCTTTCCATCACATTTTTTGACCGCATGAAATACTATTTTTCAGAATATATTTTGCTGTGAAAAATACCACTTTCCATAACATTTTTGCTGGAAAAAATATTATTCTTTAACAGACTTCTTTCTGAAATAGTTCTTACCAATGGAAAAATGCTACTTGAAAAAAGACTTTATAAGAAAAAAAGCTACTTTTTCCGAAGAATTCTTGCCAGATTATACTACCATTCTTAGAATTCTTCTTGGCGGATAAAATGACTACATTCAAGAACAATTTTTGTCTGGGAAAATGACATTTTCTAGATGCCTTCTTGCAGGAAAAGAAATTGTACAGCCCAGATGACATCTACATGTCGAAAAAAAAAAAAAACGTTTTCAAAGCATTTCATGCCGGGAAAAGTGCAATTTTTAAGATTCCCTGCAAAGGAAAAAATTACCATTTCGAGAACTGTCGCAGGGAGAAAATACAATTATCCGAAGAAAATACTATTTTCCAGGAGACGTCTTGATGGCAAGAATATTCTTGTTGGGGAAAAATACAAATTTCTAGACGACCTCTCGCTGGGCAAAATACAACTTTCCAGAACTCTAGCTGGGGAAAACAAGTTTCCAGAAGACTTCGTGCCGGAGGGAAAACATAACTTTCCAGAATACCTTTTGCTGGTTAAAAAAAGTAACATTTATAGAAGATCTGTTGCTGGGGAAATATAACTTCCAAGAAGACCTCTTGCTGAGGGGAAATACATTTTTTCCTGAAGACTTCTTGTAGGTGAAAAATACAACTTTCTACAAGACAATTTGCAGGGGAAAATAATACGACTTTCCAGAAGACCTCTGGCTTTGTGAAAAAAGTCAATTTCCAGAAGACCTCTGGCTGGGGAAAAATACAACTTTCCATAAGACCTCTTGCTGAGAAAAAATACAACTTTCCATAAGACCTCTTGCTGAGAAAAATACAACTTTACAGCAGACCTCTTGCTGAGAAAAATACAACTTTACAACAGACCTCTTGCTGAGAAAAATACAACTTTACAACAGACCTCTTGCTCCCTTGTTGCACACCAGACCGCACTGGATCAATGTGTGTGTGTGTGTGTGTGTGTGTGTGTGTGTGTGTGTGTGTGTGTGTGTGTGTGTGTGTGTGTGTGTGGTGTGAGAGAGAGAGAGAGAGAGAGAGAGAGAGAGAGAGAGAGAGAGAGAGAGAGAGAGAGAGAGAGAGAGAGAAAACAATCTCCATGCTTAAAAGATTTTGATGAAAGCGTGGAGTTCATGTGACAATATTTAACAACAATAACAACAACAACAACAACATCAACAAACAACAACATCAATAAAAATAATGATAGTAATAAAAATAGTAATGATGATGATGATGGTGATGATGATGATGATGATGATGATGATGATGATGAAATTCATACAGCGTGGCACCTCACATGCAGTACAAGCTCTCCGTGCTGTGCGATGTCAGAGAATACAAAACAAGAAGTAAACATACAAAAGTAATGAATTAACCAGTTAGCTATTTAAAAGAAAGAAACTACATATATCATTAACTATTATTCATTCATACCATGACACGCCCCAGTTCCCCCATGCACATCAGCACTTAGTCATTCATGAACACACACACACACACACACACACACACACACACACACGCATGCACGCATGCACGCATGCACGCACGCACGCGCACGCACACGCACACACACACACACACACACACACACACACACACACACACACACACACACACACACACACACACACACACACACATACACACCTAACGGAAAATAACAAAAACAGACTAAAAAAAAAAAAAACGTTTCGAAAGGATGATTTTTGACTGATCTTTCGAGAGCAGAACATTGCCAGATATTACGAATGGATACATTTTTTCCACGTTTGTGTCCAGCAAAAGAAAATCATGCTGAGATCCAGCCTAAGAACACCCTATCACCCTTGGCCACTTCTTTTCATACTCATACTCGTCTCACCATTTTCCCCCCCCCCCCCCCCCCCCCCTACCGCTCTCCTCTCCTCTTCTACCACTCTCTCCGTCTCTCCCCTCCCCCCCCCCCCCTTACCCTCCCTCAGAGCTCTGAAAGTGGTTAATTGTGGTGGCAGTTAGTTAGCACCGATCAGTCACTAATCTTTATGTAACATGTAAAAGTAACCAGACATTTGCTCTGGGGATAATTATATCCCCTCCCCCCCCCCCCCTTTCCCAACCCCGTTCCCTCAGTCTGATCTGATAGGAAGTATAACAAAATGAAGAGAGAAAAAAAAAAAAACAAAAACAAAAACAAAAACAAAAAAAAAACCGAAAGAGTGTGCCTTGAGGAAGGATGGGGAGATATTGGTACTACACCGACGTGTGGCAACGAGCCGACATCGAGCAGAGGAATTAGAGAGCGGGTGGGGTCACTGCGACCTTTGTGCAGAAGAAATCAGTCCACATAAACGACAAAAAAAAGAAAAGAAAAGGAAAGGAATTAAAATCTATGCATAGATTAAATGAATAAGCAGATAAATAGATAGTAAATCAGTAATAAATAGAAGAGATACTGCTACAGGTATTACAATTACAAGTAGTCGGTTGATTGTCAGTGAGATCGCGTCAGTGTTTGTGCTGCCTACACTAGTGGAAATACATTTCTGAGGACACTGGGGACGCTGGAAGAATACTAAAGGAGACGTGGACAATGACGTCTTGCATACTCTGACATACAAAGGCCATCTAGTACTATTCGACAGTTTATAAAGAGTACAAAGTCTTTGTGTAGACTCATCAAATGCAATACTTCAAGTTCAACACGAAATAACATGTCTGGGAGGCCCGTGTTTTCTTAGATTGCATTATTTCCCCTTTTCTCCTCCTCCCAGCTCCACCCCCTACCCCTACCCCCTCCCGCCTCGGATAGAAGGAAATGGAAGGGAGAAATTTGTGAACTCTCTCTCTCTCTCTCTCTCTCTCTCTCTCTCTCTCTTCAGTATGGAAACAGCGGGCAGACAGTGAGATCAGAGAAACTGGACGCATCATTAAAGTCATTTTAACCGCAAACAAGCTTACATACGTACGCTAACATACGTGTGTGTGTGTGTGTGTGTGTGTGTGTGTGTGTGTGTGTGTGTGTGTGTGTGTGTGTGTGTGTGTAAATACACGCGCTCTCTCTCTCTCTCTCTCTCTCTCTCTCTCTCTCTCTCTCTCTCTCTTATCTTCACACTGACACATATTTTTGTCATGTCGGGCATGAATGCTTTCTTTAACGGAAGCGTTTTGCACCATATGGTTTCTGGTATTTCAAAATGTATCTATGATTTTTTAAAAAAAATGCCTGGTTGTTTAGACCAACAAAATGACAACGTTGAATACAGAACAGCATGGTCATTCTTGTTTGAAGACAAACATGGCTGTTTACATTTGTGTCATTAGGCGCATATCCCACTTAACACAGCAGTGTTGGACTATTCGCACTCTTGTCTTCTTCGCCATGTTTGTCTTCAAACGATAATGATCATGCTGTTCTTTATTCAACGTTCTCGTTTTGTTGCTTTAAACAACCAGGCATTTTTCGAATTATAACATAGATTTTGAAACACCAGAAAGCTTCTGGAGCAAAATATATTGCCGTTTGTATCCCACATCTCTTGTATGTGAAGGAATTATTTCATGTTGGGTACAACGCTACACTTGCAAAGTGAATCTAGATCCAAAGATTGGGGGTAAGAAGGAGAGGAGATGGGAGAGTGAAGAAAGAAGAAGAAGAAGAAGAAGAAGAAGAAGAGAGAGAGAGAGAGAGAGAGAGAGAGAGAGAGAGAGAGAGAGAGAGAGAGAGAGAGCGAGCAAAATCCAGTTACATCGGATCATTCCCTTCTGGGAGGACCAGGCTGATCTGAGGTGATTCATCATCGTCATGTTTCCAGGTTGGGTATTTCGACTGATAAGCAGCATCTAACCTGGACCGCGGCCATGACAGATTGACCGGAGGCGGCACTTCCTGGTCTTTGACAGGGCAGTGTGGGATGTCAACATGTCCACTCCCATGACCCATGACCTCTCTCTGGCCCGTGGCCAAACATCACACACTGCATGTCCAAGGTTTCCAAAACTCCCGGGAGGAAAACGTGAGGTGAAGGGTTTGGCAGTTTAGCTGACGGGGGCGGGGAAGGACAGGGGGGGGGGGGGGGGGGGGGGGGGGAGAGGATGTTCATGATTGGGAGCTCTAAAAGGCGTGGTCGTGTGTGTGGAGGGTGGGACGTTTGAGGGTGGAACTTGAAGGGGTGTGAAAAAAGGGGGGGGTAAAGGGGGAAGGTGTCGGCAAGCTCATGGTTTAGCAACCCCGTTCCGACGTGCCTCAAGCTGTGACGTCAGAAAACCCTAGGCGCGCCCAAGGGATGGGTATATGTTGATCCCATGCTCTCTCTCTCTCTCTCTCTCTCTTCCGGTTAGCTGCTAAAATTAATGGTCATTTTAATCGTGATACATGTAATCCTCGAAAGAACTTGGCTTCAATCTGACGAACATGAATGACAGCCCGTTCCGACTTTTGACCTGTTTTCGGATTGACCACCATCACCGGTCTTCAACTGACGATCGACTGCGACTTGCACATAAAACAAAGCTGATCACAGAAGCAGCTCTGTACCTTGTTTACTTGGGAACTTATTCGTAGGATGGCCAGATGGGTAGACTACTTATACGCAAAATCACTATTGAATCCTACCATTTGATGCAAATTCAAGTTACTGAAAGGAGAAGAATATATCCACAATTGGTCCCTCTAGTGTCACATGGATACCAAAACCTAGAAATACTACCTAGTTTGTAGACCCAGCTACAGATTAAGTGATCAGCATACTAAAAGTAGTGAAATTCAGAATGAGTAAAAAGCCAGACCTCAAACTTCTAAAGTTTTACTTTAAAAGTAGGATCTGGGTAAGGTGGGCTACTGCATATAATGTCAAGATCATAATTTCTGAAGATAACACGTTGAAATGAAAACACAAAACGCTGTGATTGTAGTTGTTGCAGTCCTAAGTTTTGACCTTTGATAGTCACCTAAGAGTATAGTAAGTTAGCTGAAAGTGTCTTGTGATTGGGATCCATGTTTGATGACACCAGAGCTATGAATTCGGAGGAGTATATTTAAATGTAGTAATTTTAGAGAAAATGTACTCCCCCCCACCCCACCCCAGGCTGTCTTTTACATTTCCACCTTTTGAATCTTTGACAAATTTTAGTCTACCATCTCATTTCAAAGTCAGATTTCCCCTTTCACCGAGTCCGTTTGTTTTGCTCACTTGGTTGGTTGGTTGGTTGGTTGCTGTTTTCAGACACGTTCAAGTAAGCAGAAGGATCGATTTTTGAGTTTTCCTTTTTTCGCAAGGCTGAGGAGCTCTTCATAAAGGCAAAAAAGCTGTCTCTTGCTGGTCCTGGTGAACCTCCCTCCCCTCCCCTCCCCTCCCCCATCCTCCTTTGGAGGAACGATAAAACTAGCGAGAAGACTCTCAAGAGAAGGATCTTTTTTCTTTTTTTTTCTCAGTCAACCATCCCCGTAACCGCAAATCTGTCTTTTGAAGGCATATCTTTTTAAATGGGACAGATTCTGATATCTGCCTCACTCCCCGCTCCCCCCTCTCTCTTTCTCTATCATATTCTTTCCGCAGGGTATATGTGTGAGCGTGTGATTGTGTGTGTGTGTGTGTGTGTGGTGTGTGTGTGTGTGCGCGCGCACGCACGCGCGGTGTGAGTAAGACATACAGTTTTAGTGTGTATGCATGTTTTGCCTCTATGATAATACGAATCTTCACCATTTGATTTTGTCTATCGATATCGTGTAACAGTGTTAATGTGTTAGTATCCTTAGTCCTTGAAGGGACAAGGGCCAGATGAAACAAGAGCGTCTTCTTGCTTATCTGTTACATTGGAAATAAAGGTTATCAATCAATCAGCCTCTCTCCTTCTCTCACTCTCTCTCTATCCAGGCTCGCTCCCTCCCTCTCTCTGGGGTGTCGTCACAAACGTCTAAGCAGGAAGGTGATTGTCAAATGAGACTCAGAGCACGTGCGGAAGATTGTGGGTGATGGTGGAGGGGTAGTCATTCTGGGGAGGAAGGGGGTACACAGTGTGAACAAAGAACGGGCAATTTGTATTGAATTTTGCAGCCTTGGGAACGATCGATAGCAGTTCTCTCTCTCTTACTTATTCCGTCTTCCTTTCTCTGTGTGTGCGTGCACGTGCGTGTGCGCTGCATGCGTGTGTGTGTGTATTTGTGTGTGCTCTGTCTCTGTCAAGATCTTGGTAGACTCTATGTGTATGTGTGTTTGTGTGCGTGTATGTAGGCATGCACATATGTGTGTGTGTGCATGCGCATGCAATGCATTTTACATCAATAAACTCTTTGTGTGTGCGCGCACGTGTGTGTGCATGTGTGTGTGTGTGTGTGTATGTGTGTGTGTGTGAATGTGTGTTTGCATGCACACAAACATATATTGGGGTAGATCACATATTCATGGGAACCTCAACTCGGTATCTGTAGACTTTTGATGCCTGTGGGTGTGCAGGTATTGATGGATGCAGAGAATGAAGTGGTTGCCTCGTGTCTGATCGAAAGGCACCCGTGTTCATGTGAGAGGGGGGGTAGCAGTAGTAATGGTATATGATATGCACGGTTGTGTGTCATGCATTCCACATGTTGCACTGGAGGGGATTGGGGGTGGGATGGGGGTATTACAGGGTTGTGGTATGGTTTGTATTATCTCACTACTGTTTCAATGTAATATGCTTTCGAATTAACTTACTGCCGTCTTTTTCATTGCTGTTATTAATACTATCATTATTTTATTACTATCATTATTTTCATTAGCATTTTCATCCCACTTAGTGTTGTATTCATCACTTAGTGTTATCTTCATCACTATTATCTCTATTTTCACCACAATCATCATTGTCATTATTGTTATGTGTTGTTATAATTACTGATCAACAATAACTATGTTACCTTCTGAACATTTGTTCCCCACAAATATTCAAACACACACACACACACACACACACACACACACACACTCACACAGAGTGTCATCCATTTACTGATATGTCTCTCTTAGAGTGCTGCTCATAGTCTGTGACC
Source organism: Conus betulinus (assembly GCA_016801955.1). Lineage (NCBI taxonomy): Eukaryota > Metazoa > Mollusca > Gastropoda > Neogastropoda > Conidae > Conus > Conus betulinus. Next base: position 880,466 of record JADBJO010000207.1, read on the forward strand.
AGCACTGCAGGGTTGTGTCTCTCAGGCCCGAGTGATGCTGTAACGCATTGTGAAAGAATGTGTAGAGCGAAGTCATGTCACGTAATTTCAGACCAAATTCAGACCAAAATGGGTAGTTTGTATTATACTCCCTGTTTGGCTAGTATACTTACCATGTCAGACCACAGCATTCCACGGCAGTTAGTCAGCTCTGCCTGGCCAAAGGTTTTGTGGCCAATGCAGTAACAAGACAGTCACGTGACGCCCACCCTACTTGTGCCAATGGAAGAAGCTGGTGTTAGTTTCTTTCTACCTCATTCAGCAAGGCCTGCGCGCAAGGTAACCCCGAGAACCCAGGCACTAGAGGGGAAGGTAGGGCCGTGGCTGTGGACGGGGTGTCAGAATGAGCGGCGTGGGTGCACTGCCTCTGAAGGTGGCGCAGAGGTTGGGACAGCAAAAAAAAATAAATTAAAAAAAATAAATAAATAAAATAAATAAAAAAATAAAACTCTCCCCATTTTGGCGTCATATACTATACCATGTCAGACCACAGCAGAATTTAAAGGAATCAGCGGAGGGCGAGCGCCCTTGTGGTTCTTGGGGTTAACCGATATGGCTGCACTGGCCGCCACAAAGGAAATCTCTGTAGAACCATCAGCCCTGGTCATGCGGATGTCCCTTAAGTAAAAGCTTTTAAAGGGATTTTCCGAATGCCAGTAGGCTGCCTCAAGGAGATGGCAACTAACTGCCGTGGAATGCTATGGTCTGACATGGTATAGTATATGACGCCAAAATGGAACTTCATAGTACTACAGCAAATATGGAGGTGTGGGGGAGGGGGGAAGGAGGAGTTTCATCTCTAACGATGATATAGCCACTTTATGTCTGTTCTGAAGACATTCTAAGGTTTCAGATCTTTTCCACATGCCTCTGGCGAATTCATGCCACAATCTTCAGTGTTGGCAGAGGACAGCTGTTGGAGGAGGGGAGCAAGTGGTGCTGTGGCTGTCTCGCTCTCCAGTGAAGGATGCTCATAAGGTCTGGCACGAAACACAGCTATGAACTAACTAAAATGCCAAGACTGAAAATCGAAAGAAAGTCAAGTTATGAATTAAAAGACTGATTTCTAAAAGTCTAAAGCCAACCCTGCTTAAGTCAGATCCAATGAAAAATACTGATTTCCTTGAAAAAAAAGAAAAGAAAAAATTACATCGTGTGGAACATGTAAGAACTAGCTATTCATGAAATCCACAGTAGCATGTATATGACTTCGGTCATCCCACATGATGGAATGGGATGAAATGGGAAAAGAAACAGTGACTCTCTTGTGATTTTAAAAGTGGATCATCCACTATAACTTTGAAAGAGATCTTCCCATTCCTTGGCTACAAGTGTAAACAAGGCATAACAGGGAACGCACGCGCACACACACACACACACCTACAAATACACAAACACACAAGAATTTCTATACTGTTTCAACTGCCTTTACATCCTCAAATCACACTGCATGAAAAACCATACTAAAGGGTTTCATCAGGTCAATCATTCTTCTCTGAATTCTCTTCATATTGTTTTTTTTTTCCATAGTAGTTGTTTTGCAATCATACTTAACAGCATTCCAAAAACAGGCAAGCAGTTTCACAGAATAAACATCCCATTGACACTTGTGTTAAAAAAAAAATGCGGACCATAATCATAAAGATGTAAGCGAATGTTCATCCTGAAGCCTGCTAATTACACTTCATTTACATAAGATATGCAAGTCGTTGATGACTAAATCACCCTGAAGCTTAAAAAAAAAACCTACATCTACATCAAGAGTTTGGATCTTTTAGCTTCATATTCAATAACACATGCACAATCATGAATTTACACACACACACACACACACACACACACACACATGCTTACACACACGTTATGCAAGTGTTCTCTTTTGCACATATAGCTTCAACTGAACTATCCTATTTTTCTAAATACAAAAGCAGGTATAGAGCAAACTAACACAACTTTCTCAAAAAAACATCATACCAACACATCATCACAACATATACATGTTTCACTTCTGTGCAGCAGATCAGCGAGGAATAGGGAGGGGGTGGAGGTAGCAAGGAGCTCAGAGTGGCACATGAGTTCTGGGATCCTTCCCATCTTTGTCTAAACTTTTCAAAAAGTTTGATTGATGACCAGTTTGGCTGGTAAAGAAAACCTTCCATTATTAATTTCCTGGACCATTGGATGGTATAAGCTCCTACTATTCTCCCATTCTTCACCCCCTTTGTTCCCCTCCCCTCCCCCCCTTTTTCATTTTGTACAATTTCATGTGAGACACACCTTAATAATACCCACACCAACCCACCCACCCAAATACAAACACACTATACAGTCATAGTTTTTTTTCTTTCTTTTTTTACAACATTGAGTTGCAGAGTCTGTATCAACGATGACCACCCACAATAGTCTTCTACACCTTGTGGATAGGGCTCTTGCGCTCCTTCCACGACAAACTGATCCACTCTTGCCATCATTCTTTCTCCTGTGTCGACGATGTCTGAGTTTTGACCTGTGCCTTGTCCAAATAAAGTCCCCTGTAATCTTCGATAAGCTGGTTATAGTCAAACTGATCAGGCCGGTGGTTGAAGGTCTGCACACGGTCAAAGCGAGGAGAGCTCTTGCCATAGTAGATGGTCATCATCTGGACAAGCATCACCGCCTCCTCCCGTTTCTGGACAGGCAGACGGAACCAATGTTAAGGGAGGGAATGGCAGAGGTGATTGACAGCTGGTCAAATGTTTTTCATGGAAGAAAGAGAAATATAATTCAACATCTCTCTTCCACTTTCATTCCTTTTGAAATATGTGTATGGGTGTGAACAGGCTAAAATACATATACACAAAAAACACAGGATGTAAGTAAAGTTGATTTTTATACCCAATAAAGAACAGAGAAGTGCATTTTTACACATCTGTTGTCCCTTACATCTGCAGAACACATATCTATAAAATATTTCTTGTCTGTTCTGTATTGCGTAATAAAATCAGTATCACTTTTACCTTGTGTTTTTATGTAGATGTATTCTGGCCTGCTTTCAGTAATGCTGCAGTCCGTATCGGTCACCTTGTCCGTGTGTAAATGTAATTCTGTGTACAAGTATTTGAGCACTCTCTGTGTGTGCATGTGTGTGTGCGTGCACATGCACAAGTGTGCAAATGAGCATGCATGCGTATGTATCCATGTGCATGTGTACACACTTAAATGCATGATTACATATCCTACACCTACTGGCCTTGTGATCGCATTAAAATGCACAAATGAAAAAAAAAAAAAAAAAATGCTACAAACTAAAATGATTCCTCTTTACCAAACATTATGCAGGAATGATTTGATAACTGTTTTAAGGAACGACAATGATGAAAATTCTTGTGTTCTGACTTTTTTTCACATGCAGCCCTGAAAGAAAAGATAATCTGCTGATGGAAACAGGCTTTCTAAATTATCTTTCATGGAGCTTCTTTCCATCAATAGATTATCTTTTCTTTTCAGGTTAAATGTTTGTATAACCTTTAGTGTGTGTGTGTGTGTGTGTGTGTGTGTGTGTGTGTGTGTGTGTGTATGTATGTGTGTGTGTGTGTGTGTGTGTGTGTGTGTGCACGCGAGTGTGTGTGTGTTTGCAGTCTTTGTGCCTTCTCATTCTAAGTCCACCAAATTCAGCCATATCCAAGCCAGAGAATGATTACTGGTAATGTTTAAGCTAGACGACAATCTTTGGCAACCTTTAAGTTAGAAAAAATGTTGAATAACAGTGAACCATTCTCTCAACAATTTGTCTGTAACTGTTTCTTTGTATTTATGAATGTGTGTGCATGCGCAGCTGTTTAGAGTGTGTGCATGCATGTGTGTGTGTGTGTGTGTGTGTGTGCATGTGCTTGTAAGTGTGTGTGTATGTCTGTGGTGTGTGTGTGTGTGTGTGTGTGTGTGTGTGTGTGTGTGTGTGTGTGTGTGTTTGTGTGTGTGTTTGTGTGTGCAAATTTCATGTTTGTGCATGTGCAACACTTGCATGCACACATACACATACAAACACACTCACACACACATACACACACTCCATATCTTACCAACACTTTGTCGTCGTATTGCCCAGACATTAGGACAATGCCTGTAACAAACAGGTCGAAGATCACTCTCAGGCATCCCATGACACATCATCACTTACAGCAGTACATTATTCTGTCCATACAATTTGTAAACTTCATACAACCAGTCTTTCCTTTTTTTTTTCTTTTAAATAACAAACATTTTACGGTTTTCCAATGGCACTGTTCTCACAATGCTTCATACAACCCAGAGTATTTTTGTCTGCAAGGAACAAAACCTCGCAGGAAGCTATCAACTTCAGATCGTCTTGAGGTAACCTATCCCAGGAGACACTGCACTGTTGCTTCACCATTTCATATGACCAGACTTCATCAGACTGGTTTCGAACGGACAAACAGCAAAACATGAAGCAAATGTGTACAGAAACTGCCTGATAACACGTTTCATTAACCTCATCACATATGTGATGGGTGCAGTGGCTAAGTAATGAGTGCTTCCTTACACTGCCACTGCAGGATTTGTCAATGTTTCAACGACTTCACATGCAATCATACTATCATTCTTCCTCAGTCAGAACCAAGAACACATGAACGAAAACACACACACGCACCCACGCACCCATGTACGCATGCACACACGCCCGCACACGCATGCGTGTGCACATGCACACACACACACACACACACACACACGCACACACAACACACACCCACCCACCCACACGCACACACACACACACACACACACACACACACACACACACACATTCCAAGGACAAGAAGTCACCTTTGCTTTCCATCAGCTCCGTGTAATGCACTAACGTCAAGCAGGCAGGGGCATTCTCCTTCAGCATCTGGGTTATCAACATCCAATACAATCTGTTTAGAGTATGTTACTGCCATGGACGACAGCGTCCATCAACTGCACGATCAGTACACAGCGACACTCTCAGCATGGAAGGGAAGTAATTATCTCCTACCTTCTATCGGGCTCCCTAAACCTGGACCCAGCTTTCTGGCACTATTGGTCAAAGAAATGTGACTACAAATTTTAAAAAACTTCCCTAACTATAGATAAAAAATTGTGTTAGCAGACCACAGCTGCTGGCAAGCAAGACAGTGAGAGGCATGTGTGTGTGTGCGTGTGTGTGTGTGCTTGAAACCAGAAAATGTGTGGTGCGTGTGTGTGTGTGTGAAAACATGTGTGTGGGGAGACCTTGAAACCAGAAAAAAATGGGTGAGTGGATGAGAGAGTGTGTGTGTGTGTGTACAAACATGTGTGTGGGGAGAGCGGTGGGGGAGAGAGTAAGTCGGCATATACCGCCTTACAGAAATACAATCCTAGAAAAGGCACATGGGAGACCACAGACCCTCGCCATGGCAAAACAGATTATAGATCGCTCCTTGATTGGTATCCACCCCACTAAATTCGCTGAGTTCAATCCTTCAGTAGCATTCTCTCTATATCTTATGATGATCTTTGCTGGGTGAATCCTGGGTCTCTACTTTGGTCCAGTTCAGCACTGCAGCTCAAACCTTTCAGGGATTTGTCTTAATGCTACATTCCTTCTTTCCATCAAGCCTCCTTCAGATTTGTTTCAGTAGTTTTGGTGCTGTCTTGTGTGAAAACACAGACAGTCCAGCAGACTCTGGTGAAACCATAAACCTCACTGAAAGTGGGAACAAAATGCTGAAGTAAATGCTGAAAGCCAAAGGAAGATCACTCTCTCTATACCTGATACATAGCAAGCGGAGTGAACTGCACATCCTTTCCGTCGAACTGCATCAGGATGAATTCATTGCCGTCATCACGTGGCAGAGGGTAGATAAACTGAAACAGACAGCACTCGCCTCAGAAACACTCACTGATATCAGGAGCACCTTCCTACACAGACTTGATATAACTACCTGATTAAGACAGACACTTGAGAATTGCAAGCATTCAAAGTATGGATGAATAAGTTCACTTTCACACAGAAAGGCAGTCTAAAAAGACTCTAGAAAATGGAGACTTTAATTCTTCAAAGAAAGAAGGTTCATTAGCATTTTCTATGATTATCAGTCACTTGGGCCTATGACAAGCACACTGGCAGAGATCTCAACAGCTCCCAGTTCTATGTCATGAGCAACAGGATAGAGGTACTGTGACCATGTCCACTCAGGCCTTCCCATGTCTGCCTTGTATTGCTCCACCTGGAGACAATGTCAGCTCTTTGAAATTCCTGTTCAAGCGGAAAGTTCACACCTTCAACTGAGTTCAGATATAAGCACTGCATTTTGAGCAGAAACCTCATATATCAAATAAAAACGGTGTGACATTAGGATAAATCGACTGGATATTCAACAAAAAAAAGTTTGCACAGCATGTTATTCTCTAACAAAGCACAGATGTTAACTTCCTAATTACCACCAGGCCTAAGAAACACCATACCCCATATAACTTCCCCATAGTCTTCAGCATGAAAAGCTTTGTACAGTGCTCTTCAATTTCTTACAAACATCTAACCTTTCAACCTCATGACTGCCAGAGCTTTAATACTATAATACCATTACTTATCTGTATAACTTTCAAGATTAAAAGATTTTTGTACAGTAGGCAAAAAAATTCTCCTACTTAAGCTGTCCAAACAAATGTTTTATCCTATTTGGTACTTGACATGGACATGCCATGACAACTAAGAAATGACAAGCAAACACAAACAACATGAGGGGAACTAATCCAGTCTTCTTTGCTACCTCAATCCCTCTATGATCTCCCTTGATCAGGTCCCAATTCCATCACTGAGCACTTAAAAATTGGTCTATTTTCTTCGGCTGATTCTTGTTCTGACTTCATACTATGTTGAACACAGTAAAATCAGAAAAACAGTCATATGGGTAAAAATGAAAAGAAAAACTACCACATGAATGACCAGCTGAAACAGAAAGGGCGCCCATGACATTTTCAGCCTTTGAAACTCACTTCGTTAATGTCTTAAGTAACAAAATCACGCTCTTATCGTCACAAAAGTTATGAATAAGTCATCTTAATTTGTTAAATCCAAGACGTAATTCTGGGTAACAGTAACAAAGTGAACAGAATAGTGCAAAGTTTTTAAAATACAGATGGCTGTCTACTTACCGTAGGACAAGACTGACCCTTGGTCATCAAATCCTCAAAGGCATCCCTCTGAAACATCAGCATGACCAAGGAGGAATGCACCAGCAGACATCAAACAGGCACATCATTGCTGAATACAAAGTCATTCATAAACAATGTTGCTAAATATTCTTCTATGAAGAAGACTAAGACTAATTCATACAGGCGGTTTATACCTGATACACTTGAAATTGGGTGAAGATGATAGAAGACTAAGGTGGATAATGATGAACTTCATGCTTTTTAAAAATCTGTTTTCTTTTCTATATAACCAGAACATAAAAACAAATTACGTTCTGCACATTTTCACACAATGTTTCAAAGAACAATTGACTATGAAACCCGACTTCTTGCACATGCTCGTGCGTGCATGCATGTGCACGCACGCACGCGCACGTGCACACACACACACACACACACACACACACACACACACACACACACACACACACACAACACACACACTCTCACACACACACAAACACACACACAAATGCATTTTTCCTCTGTTTCTCTCACCTTCAATGCACCTTACACAGTTATTTCTATATCACTGGTGTGTGACCCAGTCACATCACACTTCAGTCTGGACATTCACTGGCAGATGGTCACTTTGGTGGACCAAGGAAACGCTTGCATAGTTTTAAATCAGCCTCCAAGAAGTAACTTTTTTTTTCAATCTTACCTTACTTTGACTCTCAATGTAAGACATCGATTTTTCATAAACTTGATATTGCAATGATTGATTCAAAGTGATGTTAATGGGAACAACGATGGATATCTTACACAAATATCATTCCATGTTAACAGTTGCAACACTGTATAAATTAGATAAACGCTTTACATGTGTGGTGGCTTGTGGGATTACTTATTCGCTTACAAACCTAGACAATCTAAGGCTGATGGTTCAAAACTCACATCAGTGGGTTGTTTGTCCTCCTTTATACCAGACTTCACATGACGATCTGAGTGCAAGCCTTCTGGATGAAAGATACACTAGTTACTAGTGTTACATGTAGCAGAGTCCATGAAAAAAAAAATGATTGTAAACAAAAATCCGCTTTGATTCAGACAAGTAGACAATGATATACAGAATAAGGAGACAGAAAGGTGGGATGCAATCATGCAGTACTGTAGCAATAAACTCTTCCAGGAGGGGGGGTGGGGGGGGGGAGCAGTCTGAATGTCACAAACAGAAGCTGATTGTGATACCACAGTTGTACAATGCAAACTGAGTGACCAGGAGAAAATACCTGTAAAACAGCAAACACACAGTCTTTGGTCTTGTGGTACTCCTTCCAAATCTGAAAGGCAGAAACATGTAAAAGACTTAGTAAAATGATAACAAGTAATTTATCACAACACTTTTAATTATTTACATAATAATAAAAGTATTGTACAAACAGGTGCAGATGAAATTATTTACTCCATGACTGCGGCTGACAAATACACTCTTCAACAAGAAAACACCATCATCATTGTGATGGCAAAGTGAAGCTGCAGCATTACCAGGAGACGCTGTCTGCCTGGCCTTGTTTCACATGAGTCAGTGGACATTTGCTGCGGTGACGCAATGACAACTAATCTCCTTCAAATCCATACGTACAACCTGCTTTCAGTGAAGTTCTGCAGTCAAGAGGTCAGTTGGTTAAAGTACTGTACCTACGCTATCAGATGATAAAAAAAAGAAACAACAAAATTTTGGATAGCAAAGAATAATCAAAGATAGATATAACCAACCAACCTGAGTAATAAAACAAAAAAACATGATGCATATCATAAACATGCAGAATCACGAACAATTGACTGCACACACACACACACACACACACACACACACAACCGCAGCCATGTTTTGCCACAACTACTACAAGAAGTCTCATCAACATCACCGGCATAAGCAGGAAACTTGAAGACAAAAAGACAGACCAAATGAACAAGCATACTGACTGCTCCACTTCAGCAGCTGACTTGTCTTGCACAAGGTCCAGTTTCATCACAGAATCCAACCCCTGCAATGACACCAGCTAGTGTGCTGATTGGTATAAATCCAGACATGCATCCAAGTCCATCTGTACATAAACCCATTTCTAGGATGCACATCTAAGTCTGTCTGTGCTGGAAACCATTTCTTTCAGCTGAAAACTTTGATCACTAGCTTTGCATTTCCGTTTCAAGACCTGTCTCAGAGAACTAGCACTTTACATTGGCCTTTGAAGCAGAAACAAGACCTGAGTTGTCACATAATGCTACTCAGCTAAAGCAGAGAAGGTCCTATGCACCACTTCTCCTACATGGTGGCTTTCTTTGCATTGTATTGAAGACTCTTTGTAGTTGGCGTTGTTCAGTTTTGGGTTGTCACTGCCAAGATTTCCACGTTCTTTCTAAGAAATCTGTTGCACGTCATCTTTGCCTTGTCTTTCTATCAGCACAAAGTACCTTGGAAACATCCGTTCTGCCTCAGCATGAAATCAATTCAAAAGTTGGAGGCGTGTGTTTACAAGGTACTGACCCCATTTGTACAACATTGATCCTTTCGATGGAGGTATGTGTTTACAAGGTACTAAACCATTTGTACAACACTGATCCTTTCGATGGACGTGTGTGTTTACAAGGTACTAAACCATTTGTACAACACTGATCCTTTCGATAGATGTGTATGTTTACAAGGTACTAAACCATTTGTACAACATTGATCCTTTTGATGGATGTGTATGTTTACAAGGTACTAACCCATTTGCTCAACACTGATCCTTTCCATGGACATGTATGTTTACGAGGCACTAACCCATTTGTACAACACTGATCCTTTCGATGGAGGTGTATGTTTACAAAGTATTAACCCATTGTACAACATTGATCATTTCGATGGAGGTGTGTGTTTACAAGGTACTAACTCATTTGTACAACATTGATCCTTTCGATGGAGGTGTGTGTTCACACGGTACTAACCCTTTGTACAACATTGATCCTTTCGATGGAGGTGTGTGTGTTTGCACGGTACTAACCCTTTGTACCACATTGATCCTTTTGATGGAGGTATGTGTTTGCACGGTACTAACCCATTTGCACGAAACTGATGCTAACGTAAGGGGTGTGCCATTACAAGGTACAAATCACTTGTACGAAATACATCCAAAAGTTGGGGATGGCATTTTACAAGGTACTGACCCTTTACACAAAATTGATCCAAAAGTTGGAGTTGGCATTTACAAGATACTGACCCTATGTGCTGGTCTAGTCCATCCTTTCATGAATAGGAGGTAATTTTGTTCCAATATGCTGAGGTATTTAACAGGAACAGCAGATTTTGTTTTTGAAATTTTCTCCCCTTTTCCACTCTGAGCATCCTTACACACACACACACACACACACACACACACACACACACACACATACACACACACACACATGAACACAAACATGAGAGAGCTAAACATGTGTGTGACCCCACACACTCATGGGTCTTTGCATGCAAGCGTTCATGTATGCATATATGTATATGTAGCTGAGTGTGTGACATCATCACTTCAAGAAACTGCACCAGAATATTTCAAAGTATGAGGTGGGTGCTTATTAGACACTATACTCTATGAAAGCTTTTTGATCCAAACTGGTAAGTGGCCTTTGGCTAGTCACTGGGTTCTTACAAGGATATTTACAGTGCTAATGAAGAGGTAGTGCGGCCCTGCCTGTGTTTAGATGTTTTTCTCACTCTTGACGCTCACTCTTCCTGAACCAGGATTCACTTAAACTGATAACAGAAGGCGTTTAACTTATAATGAGTCATAACTAAAATATCACATGAGAGTGCTTAACTCATAATGATTCACAACTGAAATATTAAATTAAAAGCGGTTAACACATGATGAGTCATACTTCAAACACTGAATGAAAGTATTTAAACCATGATGCGTCATAACTGAAATAATACATGACAGTGTTTAACTTACAATGATTCATACCTAAAATACTAAAACTAGTAAAAGAAAGTGTTTAACTCATAATAAATCTAAATTGAAGTCATGGGGAGTCATAGCTAAAACAAAAACGAAAGAGTGTCTGTTAAAAGCCATGATAAACCATCATTAAAATACTAAATGAGAGTGTTTAATTCATGAGGAGGCTTAACTGAAAAATTCAAACGAAAGTGTTTTATACATGAGGAGTCGTAACTGAAAACGAAAATGAAAATAAATGAAACAACACAGAGTGGTGTTCAACAGATGATGAGTCATAACTTAAACACTACATGAACCTGTGTTTGTGCAGTCATGAGTAAATAAATAATGGCAGCGGAGGTGCAATACACTTGAAAGAAGAAAAAAAAACACACACACAAACACACAAATCTAATCGACAAACGGTGGAGTGCCGTTCTCTAAAACTAAAAGAGGGTAATCATGCCTTCCCAGTCTAACCCAGTGGCTGACCCCAAACTTTATAGTCACCTTGGAAGGAGAATAACTGGCTGTGCGAGGGATGGGCTGAGGGGTGGCAACTTGCTGGCCATCTGCTGGGGGTGGGGGTGATCTGCTCTGGGTTTCTTCTCTTCCTCCAACTGCTGCAGTCGCCACTTGTACTCTTCTGGGTCCTCCCTAATCAATACCATCTTGCATACATGTATGATGATCACCTACATTACTTTTAAAACAATGATTGAGATAACACACCCTTGCATACATCCAATGTGCATATAAACACACGAACATGTATACACAAGACACATCATCAAAAACAGAAAACAAGAATAAATATAATATAAATAAAAAAAGAAGACTACATGAAAGACAAAAAAATATTATGAAAAAGGCTTGGGAATGTGAAACAGGAAACTTTACTGTCTTGACAATGATACAAAAAGAAAAAGAAAAAACATACATGTACCCTTGTGCTCCTAAAAATTAATTCATCACTCACTGCCTTTCTTCCCTAACACACACACACACACACACACACACACACACACACACACACACACACTATTACTCTCAACAGCTGATCAAATCACTTATGGCAGAAGGCATCAGTACCACCACTCAAGAAATTAACTTTTCCCATCCCAAATACTCACTTGGCCAAATGCTTAAGTTTCTGCTTATACTTTTCATAAAATGGGTTGTTCATGATGTCATCTTCGCCCTTCTTGGGCTCCTGTGTGCCTTCAGATCCTTGTGTGGTTGAAGCATAGCGACACTGGCTGCACTTCATTTGCCCTTTTAAAAACACATTGCCCAAATTTGGTGGTCGCACCAAGGGAGGCCAGCCTGGGCTACTCGACTGTAGCGTAAACAGGCAAAGCAGATGTTGAGTAGCTCACGCTGTCCTGGCATTTCGGTCATGAAGAAAATCTTGTTACAAGAACCTGAACAGAAATTAGCAAGTCACTATAAGAAATTAGTTGTGGAAGCGACTCACTGAAACTCACCATTGGGATTTTTTCTTTTTTTCTATTTTTTTTTCTAAAAGACACAATACACACACACATACACACACAATGCTGAATAGTTAACAATTTTTCATACAGGCACACCCCACTCACATGAGCGCATGTACGCGTGCATGCCCACACACTCACACACACAGACACACACACACACAAGCACACAAAACACACACACACACACACACACACACACACACACGCATGTATGTAAATATACACAGACATACACTCACACATGAACACACAGACACACATCTTAACACAAAAATTACAGTTCCAGGCAAGTGTTTCAGCTGAGGTAATAGATAAGTGGACATGAAGATTGAAATTCATTGGTTGCACAATAGTATCGGGTCAACATGTCATTTGACATTTATAAAGCTCAACTTCCTGTGCTGAGTGGCCTGTCTTATCTTAAAATGTGTGTGTGTGTGTGTGTGTGTGTGTGTGTGCGCGTGCACGCACGCATGTGTGTGCACGTGTGTGTGTTACTTGAGGTTTGCAGTGCACTTTTTTCTCCTAGTAGTAAAATGTGAAACTGTGCTCTTTAAGTATGTCAACTAGTTACCTGTTAAAAACATGTATCCATCATAGATAAGTAACAAATCCTCCTAGCCACACACACACACACACATTCATACACACACACATAGTCATACATAGACATACACAGACACACACACAAACACACACGCGCGCGCACACACACACCACTGTGATACACTACTGTAACACACAACACATGTTGCTAGTCAGTAGTTACTGCTTAACACACTGACACACACTCTCATATACATACACAGCCACGCAAACACATACATATGCGTGGCAATATGCTAATGATAACAGAATGGGGAAAATACTGGAGATGCAAAACACGAAAGTTTGATGCTGTTGCCAAATGGCATACCTGTCCTCTCCCTGTCCCAAGGGCGCAGCCATCACAAGAAGGGTAAGCAATGCAGACGACACAAGAAGTCTTCTTTCTTGTAAAGTTGTTTCCCTTTCAGCAGCTGTCGCCAAAACTCGTTTATCGTGGACAACTTTGAACAAAAAGTCCCCACGACTCTTAGGACTAGATATTTGCTATTTGTTTAAGAAAGTCAGTTCTATGGTTTACAGAAAAAAATGATGAGATTTGATGTGCCAGAGACCAGTGACCGTAGAAAGGGAACGCATCCTGAAAACTGCAGAACTTTGTTGACGTTTTCCCGAAGTTGATATTCCGACATAAAGGTTGTGCAACTTTGGGGAGAAAAACCCAGTTAGGATTTCAGACATCAACATGGTTCAACGGCAGCAAAAGGGATTGATGAACACTGGTAGTAAATGTAAGGTTAATATTGTACAGGTCGTTAATTATTGCAGAAAGATAATTGCATGATCTGGCAATAAATGCAGCAAGCAAATAAATCTTTGCCAGCCATCTCAGATGAAGGCGTAGATCTATACACTAACACACAGCCAGCCAGCTGTTGTCGATCGATACGACAGGCTTGTCAATAGAAACACACCCCAGTTATCGATTGGTCCTGTATGTGAATATTGTGGTAAACCAGCTCAGTTTGTGTGCGTGTGAAGAATTATGAAAAATTTATAATTTTCTTTAAGTTGGTAAGTGATAACATTAGCAGTAAGAGAGTCAAAGCATTTCTATGATTTTTTTTTCAAGAGAGATGACATGTATTTATGTGAAAGTTGGTTGCTTCTGGGTTTCCTTTATTTTTTCACTTGTTTATTTTGTTAACTTAAAATTATAACAATATTTAAACATTTCATTATTGTTTCAAATGTTGAATATTTGCTCAGGTGAAAATGCCCAGATACCAGGGAGAGAGAGAGAAAGAGAGTTTGTGTGTGTATTATCTCTATGTTTAGAGCGTTGTTCTGCATGGATGGTTTGCAGTTTGGACCAGGGAGATGTTACAAGACAGAGGTGCAGGGTGATGCTTCGTTGCGCGCATAAAATTCAACAAGGATGGATCTGATTCCCTTGAGTGCTGGGAGAACCATCATAAGTGTGACCCTTGTTATGGTTTGGTGCTACACTGTGTCAACTCAGGATCTTGGTAAAGAAAACTTTTGATATGAGGAGCTGTGACTATGTGTATAGTGTGTGTGTGTATGTGTGTGTGTGTGTGTGTGTGTGTGTGTGTGCGTGCGAGCGTGCGTGCATGCTTATATGTGTGTCAGTGTGTGTGTGTGTGTGTGTAACATGTTATTACATCGTGAAACTATTGTGTGCATGTACGTGTTTGTTTGTTTTTTTAGATGTTTTGATATGTGTTTGTATGTCATAAAACAAATTCAGTGTTTCTTTCCATTCCATCCGCCTCTTCTATCATGATTTAGGTCTTATGTGTCTGTGCATGCGAACTTCTGTGTGTGTGTGTCTGTATGTGACTATGAGTATATGTGTGTGTGTGTGTGTGTGTGTGTGTGTGTGTGTGTGTGTTTTCACAGCAATTTTTGTGCTCATTGTGTGTTTCTGTATGTGTCTGTGTTGGAATTGTGTGTGTGTCTATGCATGTTTTGTGTGTGTGTGTGTGTGTGTGTGTGTGTGTGTGTGTGTGTGTGTGTGTGTGACAGGTTATTAAATCTTGCATGCGCATGCATGTGTTTGTTTTTGCAATATTTTGGTTTGTGTTGTGTGTTTCTATGTCTTGAAGTGTGTGTTTCTTTGTCTTGAAGTAAATTCACTTTTCTCTTAGTTTTCATTTTTTTCCCCCAAGTTTCATTTTTTTACCCCCTAACAGACTTCATATAACCATTGCTCATGACCATTTGTATAGTAATGTGGTAACAACTGAAGAAAAATTAACAAAACTATTTGTGGTGTGTGTGTGTGTGTGTGTGTGTGTGTGTGTGTGTGTGTGTGTGTGTGTGTGTGTGTGTGTGTGCATGACACATTTGTGGATGAATACTTCAAACACATTCCATATAAAATGTGTGTGTGAGACAGATTATATAGGAGACTCAAAATGACAAAACAAAAACAGAAAACACTGGAGCTGAACATGAATCCAATATCTGTAAGATATTAAAAACAAGCAAAGAAACAAATGCAGGAAGAAAATTCTACAACAGAACACTAGGAATATGTCTTTAAAACAGTCCTCTCCCTGTGTTTTGTTCTCAGAGGATCTGACTGGCTGTAACAGTGGCCCATGTGTTCAAGGCGTGTGCACGCCGCTGTGGCTGGGTGACTACCACTGCAGCTGTGCACCAGGTGAGACTGCCTGCATAATATGCACCGACTCCTGTATTGATCAGTGTGTGTGTGTGTGTGTGTGTGTGTGTGTGTGTGTGTGTGTGTGTGTGATTCATTGTGACATGTTTTGTGCCGCAGGATCTTTTTGTGTAGATGCATTCGGAATCAAACACTTGCAAATTTTCTGTTGTGTTTTTAAATGCACACAGTATTCAATGTTTATAGTCTTCTTTGGGCTCTGAGTCAAGTTGTGGTACAAATGGCCTTCCATGGGTTCAGAATCAACTGTAATTAGGAATGGCTTCTGCAAGTCCAATGGACTTCTGCAGTTTCAGAGTCAAGCTTCAGTATGAATGGCCTTCTATAGGTTCCAAATCAAGTTTTAATACTAATGGCCTTCTTTGGTTTCAGAAGCAAAGTTTTGTAGGAATGATCTCCTCTGGGTTCAGAATCAAGCTATAGTATTGATGATCACTTGTAGGTTCAGAATTGAGCTTTAGTGTAAATGGTTCTCATGAGCTCTCCTCTGTGTGTGTGTGTGTGTGTGTGTGTGTTCCATATCAAAGTTCTGTATCAGTAGTTTTTAGTTGGTCTGGTGCTAACCTTTCAGCAGTAAATGATCATTCGTCAATTCCAGATGTGTGTGTGTGTGTGTGTGTGTGTGTGTGTGTTCCAAATCAAAGTTCTGTATCAGTAGTTTTTAGTTGGTCTGGTGCTAACCTTTCAGCAGTAAATGATCATTCGTCAGTTCCACACAGTCATAGCGTTAATGGTGTTTTAGCATTTCAGATAAAGATTTAGAATGGATAATCTTTGGTATTGTTCTGAATCAAATAAGACTGCAGTAATAATGGGCTTTTTTATATTTCAAGTCAGTTTTTTAGCAATAGTTACTTTTAGTATTGAAGGTATTTTGTGAAATCAGAATCAGGCTTAGTATGAATGGGGTTTCAAGGGTTCCAGATCAAATGTTGTAATTCTTGTGGGTTCAAAATGAAATTTTGCATTTTGATTACCTTTAGTGAATTTTTGAATCAAGCTTTTTAATATCACATGTCTTCAGCTGTTTTATGTATTTCCATTGCTGTCTGTTTGACCTTTAGATATTGGTCCATTTTTTATGATTAGCAGTTTTCTTTATTTCTTGCTGCTGTTGTTGTTTTTTTTTCCTTAATCCCAAGTTTATCCCTTCCTACTTCCATCCTTTCTTCCTTAGTTTTCTTTAAAATCCACATTTACAGCATGCTATATCTAGCAATAATGGTAAATGTTCACATTTGGTATCTTCTAGCGATATATGTCCGTAGCTAGTGGAAGATCACTTTCACAGGACTGGAACTTTTACACTATGACATCCCCCAAAACATCAAGAAAGGACTATAGAGACCAGTAAAAAGACAGTTGAATGCTGTTGTGATGGAATTAAACTGATGGCGTCTGGTTTAGAATTCCAATGAGCTGTAAGATCTAAGCCATGTGGAGTATAGTTATATGAACCATACTCAGGGGGAACTTCTCAGTGACATTCAGTCGCTGCATGGTTTATGTTTCATCATTGTTAAAAGAGAGCAGCAGTGAAGTGTACTGCAAGTGCGAGGTGTCGGTGAAAGGGGGTGGGAGGGACAGACAGAAGAGATTCAGACACCTATCCCATTACTGGGTCCCCCCTTCCATCCCTCCCTGCCCCCCCTCTCCCCCCTCCAACCCCCCCCCCCCCCCCCCCCCCCCCCCACACACACACACACACACACACACACTTTTGCTGCCCCAAATCCCATCCTTCTCTTGGAAGAAAAAAAAATCAAATAGAGAAAGAAGGTCGGGATGTCAGTAAAAAATGTGTTCATACCCACTTTTTTTTTCCCCCCCCCCCCCCCCCCCCCCCCCCCCCCCTCCTTAAGTTCAAAGTTTTGCCAAGTCATTACTATGAAGACAATTTAGTTGTTGGCCTGCGCTTGTTTTCCCCCACTATTAGATTGTTCGTCTTTGTATTTGTCTGACTTTATTCAAGTTTAAAAGGCTGTGCCAGTCTTGAATAAAAGTTACTCTGTGTTAGGTTTCCTTATGGGAGCAAAGACTATCCCACTTGTTTACTGTTTATTGTTTACTGTTCCCTGCCTCATTTCATTTCCAATTTCACTTTTTTTTCTGTTAAATGTCCAGGTTACAGCGGTACAAACTGCTCAGAGCTGACAGAGCCATGCCTTCTCAAGCTGTGCTACAATGGGGCAACTTGTCAGGTAGCAGTGTCCATCCATGCATGAAAATTAAAGAAAAACATGAAAGTTGGAGGAGGGGGGAGTAAGGGTGTTGTGTGAAAGTAGGGGAAAGACCATTTTTCCTCATCACTGACTGGATGACCAGCCAGCGCTTTGTCTCGCTTGCAAAGATGGCGGCGCAACCTTCGACGAGCGTAGCGACCAAATCAACGTACTTACACAGCTGAGCGGGCTCTGCTAAATCTTTTATTCAGCGACTCACTCGAGCATGAAGGTGAGATGATGATAGTGATGGAATTGCCGACCATATTCGTCAGTTATTGAGTCGTGCGTGCTGTGCGATCTCTCAAGAGTGTGTTCAGCTGACTGGTTACCAACGTCGAACGAGCTAGCCTAGTGTGTACTCTGCACTGTGTGCGAGTGGCCAGCGACGTGTTAGTCAGCGCGAGGGGGGAGCGCGGCCTGCTCGCGGCGTGACACGGGCAGCAGGAAAGGTAGGGGAAGAGGAGGAGTGAAAGAGAGGGTTGAAGTCCAGCAGCAGGGGCGTGGTGGGGGGGGGGGGGCGTGGTCGTGAACTGACCTGTCTGCATGAGGTGTGAGCGTCTGGATAGACTTCTAGACTGTTTTACTTTCATTTACAGGTGTAGTGTGACAATACAAACTTTATTTTCAACTTTTTTGCTTTGTGTTCTTTTTTGGATGTGAAGCTGTAGTGGTAAATACATATGTTTTTGATTGTGCAAAAAAATCTATCCAAATCTAAATGCCTAAATATTTTTTATGATCAAAATTAAAACAAAAGAAGCCCAGATTCAAAATCTCCATTCAATTTCCTTCAAAAATCATATATATTTCATTTTTATATCTTTTGTAGTTTCTGAGCTAGAATTTTTTGTTAATTATTACCCCCAAATCATTATGTGTGTGTGTGTGTGTGTGTGTGCGCGCCTGCATGTTTTTGTGTGTGTAATTTTCTTTTCTTTGAATGAAAAATGTTGACATTTTGTTCTTAATGTTTTCTTAAATGTCAGTACAACCATGAGTTAATCTGACAATAAATTTGGTCTCAGTCAGTATTTAGGTGTGCAGCATAACATTATCACTTGCAATGTCAATCTCTTCAAATTTTGGTTATTGTTCATCATTCTAATTTTCAGTCCAGCGGTTCAGACTTCAGTTGTGACTGTGCGGATGGATTCACAGGAGAGCGATGTGAAACGAAAAATTCCTCCTTGTAGCAGTAGCCCTTGTCAGAATGGTGGGAACTGTACTAACTTGGAATCCGGCTTCAGCTGTACATGTCCTCATGGATTTGAGGGTAAAGCTCTGTGTGTGTGTGTGTGTGTGTGTGTGTGTGTGCGTGTGTGTGTGTGTGTGGATATGTTGTTTCGTGTTGTGTGTGTTTTGTGCTTTGTACTTGTGTGTATGTGTGTGTGAAAGAGAGAGAGAATATGGGTTTATGTGCGTGTCTGCGCTTTTTGGGTTTCATGTGTGTGTGTGTGTGTGTGTGTGTGTGTGTGTACTCTTCTTGAAATTCCCAAAGAATGCTAGAAATCTGAAACTTTTCTACAAGCTGTGTGAAATTCAAGAAATATTGAGTCTTTTGGGAAATCTTCTTTAAAGCCTTTGGAAACTGAGCAACAGTTTTGTTGGTGTTTTGCAGGAATATGAATGACAGCTTGACCCTGTGTACTGATTCAGTGATACAGAACTTGATGATGGGATTCATCACACAGTATTTACTTTATTTGTTTCAATGGGAGACTCGACCAGTGTGCTAATGAGGTGATAGCTGGATTAAAGGTCAGACGAACCACACTGCTGGCAAGAGCGTTACTACTGACATCAAAAAGACAGGGGAAACGTACTGTCCAAGGGAGTATGGTGATGGAGGAAGGGATGATTGCAGTGCAGATGTTGAAATTACTGATGTCTTTAGTACATGTGGGGCTGGAAAAAAACTTGTGAAATACTGGTTTACGACTTGACAACAAAATGTTGAGAAGAAAAATTGGACAAAATAAATAAATGTAGTGTAAGCACTTCTGTGTATTTGATGTGAATAGGGTTTATGTGACTGCATGACGAGCTGTGAGATTTTGTTGAGGTGAAGTGTCCCAAATCCTTTGGCAGAGAGTGCTTCTGTGCAAATCTGTGGGCACCAAAAGGGTTCAAGAGAGCAAATTTTGATGTCACCTAGCTCTGGAAAATGCTGCAGTTGACAGTGTCAAATTGTGTCACAGCCTTGACATGGTTTTAAAATGGTTGGCTGGATCAAACACTGTAGTTTAGCCTCTTCAAATGTGTTTCAGGTACTCAGTGTGAGAATGCCATAGAGCTGTGCATCTAATCCCTGTCGGAACGGAGGATTGTGTTCGTCAGACCAGGGCGTTATCAACTGTACTTGTCCAGAAGAATTTGCTGGGCAGTACTGCGAGCGAAAGAACGACTGTCATGGAAGTATGGCACCTTTTGATATCAGTTTTGTGTTATTTCTGGTGTATTATTTCATGTAATTGTATTGCTGACCTTGAGATAGGAGGTCAGTGCTTGTGCGCATGTTTTGACAACGTGGACAGAATCAGCACCATCCCCACCACTCCTTATCAGCTCCGCCCTTCCACCCCACAGCACTCTCTCCCTCAGTGCCTCACCCTATGTTTTCTCACAGGCTGCTTATGTCAGTGAGTCACTGGTAGTACTCACACCACCTTCTCCTGTCTCCCTCCCTCACAAGCTCATGCAAGCCCCACAGGGCAACAAACATCAGAGGAACACGCCACTGTGTGTGTGTGTGTGTGTGCCAAAAATATAACAAACTGATTCCGCTGGCTATAAAACATGTCAAGTGCTGACTGCAAACATGAAGTTGCATCGCACAAGTGGTCAAGTCATAAAATGTGCATGATTTAAAAGAGTGCTGCACATGAACTGTCCTGTCTTTTTATCTGCGTCTTCTGTGATAGCCCAGAAGTTTGTTTCTATCTACTTCAGCTAATTATTCAACTGTTGAGAGTGTTCATGGTTTGAAAGTTCCTGTCTTACCCAGATTTGGTACCAAAGATCATGTGTATTAAGTTGCAGGCTGATGTGGGCAGCAGTTTTGATGTGATGTTGGCACCAGAAATCTCATTTAAACAGTGCTAAAAGTGATGGCATAATATGTGTAAAATACTGTGTATTTACCGCTCACAACTCGGTGCAGATTTTAGGTACAACTTGTCCCTAAGTGTCAGGCTAAAGGGCATTAACTTCATCATCTTCACTCCCAATTACCTCCTTGGTTTTGCATCTTTCCGTTTTCTTTCAAAACAGATATAAAACAGACTGAAAGCTAAGCTGCATTTGATTTTAATACAGCCACACTTGTTTCAGTTTCACCATTAATGTTTTGGCTTTGTGTGAGTGTTTGTTTGTTTTTGCATGTTATTTGAACTTTCATGAGTTGGACATTACAGTTCGAGTAAAACAGTAAACACAGAGAGAGAAAGCATTTAAGACCAGTCAGTCCATTTTGGGTAACCAAACTTTTGGTGCATCTGTTGTGGGCAAATTTCTGGGTTCTAATTTGTTTCATTGAAGGGGAATTGGGAAAATTTTGATCTATATGCTAAACTGAATGATGAGCTTGCTAGATCATAGGTGAAATAATTTGAGTAAAGTAGATGTGTTCACATTGATGTTTGTTAAAAAAAAAAAACATTGAAAAAGAGCAGAGTGGGGTTTTATCATTTTGTTTGCAATTGTGTATTGCAGCAACTGTAGACCCGTGTCAGAACTTTGCCATTTGTCTGCCACAAGGACTGGGAGGCGCCTCTTGCTTCTGCCTGGGTGGGTTCACAGGCACACTGTGTGAGATCAACATTGATGACTGTGCTGACTCGCCTTGTCAGAATGATGGTTAGTGCTCAGGCATGTGCAAATGTAAAAGAATGTGGGGTGTGGGTGTGGGTGCATCTTTGTGTGTTTGTATGTGTATATATGGGCTTGTGCTACTTTTTTACCTGTTGATCTAAGTTCATTTGTGCGTTATATAATGGATCATAAGATTGCTTACTGTAAAGTAAGAAGGCTGTCACACATGAAAATAACAAACTTTGCATGTCAGCTAGGAATATCGTTCTGCACAGGCTAACGGTCAAGTTCCACAGGCATGCTTTGACCTCATCTTCACTTTCTACTCCAATCTCTCAATTTCATTGTCATCCTCCACATGTACTGTTGGGTCAGTCTGCACACACACACACACACACACACACACACACACACACACACACACACATGCTTCATTCATCTATACAAAAGCTGTTCAGAAAACTCACAACCTAATCATAATAGAGGCATAGTAGGACAAATTTGACAGCTACCTCACATTTTCACAATCACCCTCTGACTCCACACACCTGTTCCACTGCCAGCGCATCTTCTCGACGCCTTCATGGAAGACAGTCGTATCTTGGCACTGAAAAAAAAAATCACCCACAGACATGGCCTAGCCATTCCTCCAAAGCGCCTCTCAGCTTAGTTTCTTTCTGAAGTCAGGGAACAGAGGTCTGATGAGGCCAGGTCAGGTTAGTGTGGGGGGTGGTTGGTAACCTGGGAGCCACAGCCACCCAGAGTTGTCATGGTAACTGCAGCCTTGTGTGCTGGGTCATTGTCGTGACTGAACAGAAATCCCCTGGCAAGATGTCCTTGATGTAAGTCAGTAGTGTTGAACAGACCTCTCCAGTGACAGTCCAGCCCTTTTTTTTTTAGGGATTCATGAGGGGAATTTCTTTCAGCATTTCAGAAAATGCCGTCTTGACCATTCCCGCAGACTGAGCAGCCCTTGCCTTTTTAGGAGGAGAGGAGTCTATGAGTTTCCATTGCTTTTAGTGCTCTTTTTTTTCCCCCGTTTGAAGTGAAATGGTGCACTCATATTTTATCTTTGATAACATAAATTGCAAGAAGTTTCTCTGGATCGACATCAGAGATGCAGTTCCTGCCATGACGTTTGCTGTCTGAGACACTTCTGGTCGTTTGGCACCCCACCTGAAGAAACCTTTCTCATGGCCGTAGTTTTGGTTAGACTCACATTCACACTTATTTGAAATGGCAGTCGTTGAACTTACTGTGAAAACCTTCTTTTTCTTTTAGTACGTATCCATAGATCCATTAATCAAATAAATCAATCTTTGTATTTGATATATATATATGTATATATATATATATATATATATATATATATATATATATATATATATATATATAAGAGTACAAAAATAAAAGCAGGCACACCAGCCACCACACACTCTTCGTGTCTTTTTTAAAAGTTTTCGCCTTTTATTTAGACTTCGTCAGTATCAGTGCCTCTTGTTTCACATTGCGCACTGGTGCTGAAGACAACCATCCACTGCTTATTACATTGTTGTCAAGCAGTGGATGGTTGTCTTCAGCACCAGTGTGCAATGTGAAACAAGATACTGACGAGGCCTGAATAAAAGGCGAAAGCTTTTAAAAAAACATGAAGAGTGTGTGGCTGGTGTGCCTGCTTTTATTTTTGTACTTGTTGACTGGCCAGTTTCTGGATCAGCAATGCACCCACACATCATTGAGCAGTGTCCAGCGTGTTCCAGGGTTTTACTTTCATTTTTATATATATATATATATATATATTTTTTTTTTTTTTTGAATACTTTAGTACCAAAGTTTCAAACTTTAGAAGAAAAAATGATGGCACTCTTGTCTAGTGATTAATTTCTTATTTGTCCTGAACTAAAGGTGATTCATCAGCGGTGATGAAGTGTTGGTGGTAAAACGCTGTATGCAATACAGGGACCTGTCAGGACGGAGTCAACAGCTTCACCTGAGTGCGGTCCTCTCTTCACCGAGAGCGCTGCACAGAACCTGTGAACCCTGACCCCTGCCAGGAGAACCCTGTCAAAATGAAGGCTACTGCTGCTCTCGGGACAAGCAAGGTTGCTCTGCTGATATAGAGGAGGGAAAGTACCAGTGCTTCTGTCAGAATGGATTCACAGGTGAGATGCTTGAGAAAGAGCAGGGTGATTTGGGGGTATGGGGGGGAGATGTACATTTTTTGAGAAGTTTCTAAACAGATCCTCAGTTATACATACTGTAGAGGCCAAAGGTAAATAGGGACAATTGATATATTCTTCGTGTTGAAGTTGTCTTTTCCTTATTACCTCTGTTATAAAACTTTTAGTCAGTGTTCCTTTTCCTATCAAGCCCCTCCTACCCCCCCACCTTTGTTTTTTTTTTAATGTAACCCCCCATATCAACTTAGATACTCTACCTCTGTCAACTTTCAAAATCAAACCTGAAAGCTGTTCTGTCCCTGTCTGACTGATGTACAAAATATGTATATGTGTCATTTTGCAGTGTGATATCCACTGTTTAGTGATTTGTTTTGTACTCAGTTTTCTTTCAGAAGGGGGGGGGGGGGGGGGGGGGGGGGGGGGGGGGGGGGTTGGATTTAAAGAGGGGTTGAGGGAGCAGGGCGAGTTTTCTTTAAGAAGGGGGGGGGAGGGGGAGGGGGGGGGGGGGGGGGGGGATGGGATGGATGTAAAGGGGTTGAGGAGCAGCAGGGCTGTATGGTGGTATACTTGGAAGTGGTGCAAAGGTTTCAGTGCAGCTTGTTTTTTTCATGTATCGCTGAATGTTCTTGTCCGTTTGTTTTGTAGTTTGATGTGTGTACTTGTTGATTGCAAACATCTGTAGCGTTCCTCTGATTTGGAATGTGAATATTTTCCAGAATAGTTATAACAATATGAAATAAAGTATTCAGACACAATAGATTGCAGTGGACAGTGACCACGCATCCTCCAATCCCATGATGTGATATATAAGCAAACAACAATTAGAATTATTTGGTCTTGGAAATTTTGTCTTTTCTTTCTGTGTTATCTTCTGTGCCACCTCAGCGGCATTGTACCTGCATCATTCCGGCCCCAATCCACAGCCATAGCCTGAACTTGGAAGTTTTGTTCGAAGGACAAAACTTGTGATTATGTTTTGATTTAGCGGAGATGATGTAGTTCTGGGAGCACAGTAGTAATTAGATGTGTAACATTAGTTGCGGTTTTGGCTAACTGCAACGGTTAGTGTAAGGGTGTGTGTGCTTGCTTGTATCTCTTTTTTGTATTGTGTCTGTATGTACATGCACATGTGTATGTTTTAGTGTGTGTGTGTTCAAGTTTATTCATGCCAGACTAGGCTATGAATAACATGAATTGAGTGTGTGTGTGCGTGTGTGTGTATTGTGTGTGTGTGTGTGTGTGTGTGTGTGTGTGTGTGTGTGTGTGTGTGCAGGGGATCACTGTGAAGAAGTAATTGGTCCCTGCGCACAAAGCCCCTGTCAAAACTCAGGTCAGTGCATTCAGTCAGGTGACAACTACATCTGCATCTGCCCCTTGACCTTCCAGGGAGACAACTGTCAGGAACCGGGCTCCTGTGCGAGTCAGCCATGCCTGAATGGTGCCCCTGTGCATTCCAGAGGGCGACAGTTTTCGCTGTGACTGTCAGGACACCGCCTTCGGTCCGTACTGTCAGTTTTCAGAGCGATGCGCTGAGGACAGCTGCCAGAATGGAGGGACATGTTCTGAAACGCTAACTGGACTATCGTGCGATTGCCTGCCACTCTTCACTGGTCTTCGGTGTGAGACTGGTATGCCCTGTCAGTCTCAGCCATGTTCGAATGGCGGTAACTGCACAGATATTTCGCTGACCGGGTTCAGCTGCCAGTGTCATGAAGGATATACTGGAGCCACATGCGAAACTGAACTGCCCTGTCTGAGTCAGCCGTGTCTGAATGAAGGTACGTGTGAGAACAAGGAACCGAAGGCTTTGCATGTCTCTGCACCTCCACTTCACAGGCTCAACGTGTGAAACACGCCTCGGCTGCAGCAGCAATCCGTGCCTGAACAAAGGAGCGTGCATCAACAAGACTGACGGCTATTCTTGCTCCTGCCCACCAACACATGCTGGGGATCAGTGTGAAACGTATCTCCCGTGCTCCAGCAGTCCTTGTTGGTTTAGAGCTGAGTGCACAGATATTGACAACACTACATTCAAGTGCAACTGTCCGCCAGGTAAGGTTGTAGAAATTGTCCTCTTTTGTATCCGTAGTGTCTGCTTGAAAGCGCTTCTTTGTCTTCCTCTGCTTGCATGTTTACGCATAAGTATACAAGTGTGTGTTTGCTAAGGAAGGAGTGTGTCCTGTTACAAGTAGCTTGTAGATGTATTTATCTGTCAAAACAAGTGCTTTATTCCTGCTTGGTGCAAACCATGTTTATGTAATCAGAATCCCCAAACATTTTTGGGGAGAGAATGGAGTAAAATCAGAATTTTCATAACACTTCCATTTGGACCCCAGAATGATCTCCCTTGACAAACAAGCCACTTCCGACTTCTGAACACTTCACTTAGTTTCTGCCCAGTGTGGGAAGGTGGGAAGGAGTTCTTGTGTTTGGAAAGGTAATTGTGAAAAAAAAAAACCTTTCTGTCAAAAAAAGTCCTTTTTCTCATACTTACCTGTCCAGGCAAGTGCCAGGCAATCATAATGGATGATGGGTAGAAGAGCATGCTCACCTTCATCGATGGAGGTGGACAGCCAGACAAGACAAGGCCCACAATGTTCCCCAGAGCCAGCAACACTTGTGCAAATGTCCATGAGTATGTGCTGAAATGAAGTTATCTCCCTTGAGTGAGTCCAGGAGGAAGATGGTTTCAGTCTCATTTTACCTCAAGAAATCAGAGTCAACCACTGAAATAAACATGCATTGTAATAAATATGAAACACAGTCACTGCAGTCCCAAGACAACGATGAACTCTTCTTTAAAGCGCATTCTTTCATAAATTTGAACACAAATACAGCAACGGGAAAAGAGATAAAATGCATCTGAAGGTGTGCGGGTGAATTGCTGAAGCATTGTCTTCAACTGCCAAATCAACCAGCCAGGAGCAATCGTGCACTTGCTGGATGGCTTGGTTGTTGAGGACAGACATGTGCTCCAAAATCAGCAAAGAAAAAAGCGTAAGACCAACCGGGATCAATAGTTGCCAGTTCTGCATGTATGAGAGCTTTTCTGCTCATGAGTCAAGAAACACGATTTCGGTGTGGGCAGTTTTGTCCCAGGAAGACTGAGGCGTGTGAGAAGCATAACAATGTTGGTGATCATACACACAAACACACACACACATGCGCGCGCGCGCGCGCACACACATGCACGCAACGCGCGCGCTCGCGCGCGCGCGCGCGCACACACACACACACACACACACACACACACACACACACACACAGAAGAAGAAGAAGCCGTAGCTTTAAAGAAGCTTAGATACAAGGAATATGTTAAAAACAAAAGTGAGGAAAACCATCAAGAAATGAAGAAAGCAAAGGCACACTCTAACAGAGTTATTGCAAAAGCAAAGCAGCTTTACTGGTCATCATTTTGCGCAAGAGAAGTTTCCCAGCATAAAGATCTTCAAAAGGTATGGAAAAAAGTTCAGGTCATGAAAAAAGGGATAAATATTCCAAGATATCCTATTAATTTGGAGACTAAGAAATTCCCGACTTCATATGAAAAAGCCAAAGCTTTTGCTAATATGTTTTCTAAGACCATGCGCCTGGAAAGCCTTCAACATGAATGCAGACAACATCGGGAAAAGTAAGAAAAAACAGAACTTTATGATGAACCAGTTCTAAATAATGACCATTTCATAAATACACCCATAACCACAAAAGAATTAAAGGATGCCATCTCTTTTAAATGCAATAAAACATCGTCAGTAGGGCTGGGCGGTATATTTCATATCAAATGTTACAACGCATGCCAGAAAACTTTTTTCTCTTTTTATTAAAAATATTTCAAAAGATTTGGGTAGATGGTCTTATGCCAGTTATTTGGAAACCGTCAAGTAATCCCAATTATAAAGCAAGGAAAGCCTGTCACAAACATTGACAGTTATCGACCTCTCACTCTGACTTCTCATGTTGCAAAACTTATGGAAAAAATTGTACTTAATAGACTTATCTATTTTTTGTAACAAAAATCATACAATACCTACTAATCGAGCAGGCTTTATAAAGGGAAGATCTACCTCTGATCATATGGTAAAGTTAACAACTCGAATCAAATATCAGTTTGCCAGATGGAAGAGTGTTCTGGCTACATTCTTTGATATTAAAAAGCCTTTGATAGTGTATGGCATGCTAGATTGTTATACAAATTAAGGCGATTAGGATTTCAGGTAATTTTGACAGTTATGTTAAAGAATTTCTATCACAAAGAAGTTTACAGGTCAGAGTACAAAACACATATTCCAGTTTTAAACCACTGGATATGGGTATTCCTCAAGGTTCTGTAATAGCTCCAATGCTATTTACTATTTTGCTGTATGATCTTCCGAAACATGTAACTAAAATGCTACAGTTGCACAATATGCCGATGATCTGTGTACGTGGATAAATACTTGTATATGAGAAAAACACACACCAAAAGAGCAATAAATGACCACAGAAAACTTTATCAGGCAGAGCTGGATAACTTTAACAAATACTTGTTTATAAATGGTCTAAAGCTTTTCCATGAAAAATCTAATATGGTTTTATTTCAACAATGGGGATGATCTCTCTGATTTACCATCTTTTAAGCTGGATGGGATAACACTTCCATATGTACACTTAATTAAATTCTTAGGTGTGTCCACTTCACATCGAAACTCACATGGAATATCCATATTGATTACCTTTTAAATAAGGCAAGAAAAACCTTAGATTTTCTGAAAATTTTGAGCAAGCAAAACTGGTGCCAAGATGGGAAAAAACATTAAAGCTCTTGCCTTTGGCATTAATTTGTTCTAAATTATTATATGCCCAAGAGGCTTTCTTTAGTGCACCTAAATATTTGCTACAAAAACTACCTAGCGTAGGTAGCAAAGCCTTCAAATTATGCCTAGGAGTTCCGGTATATGCCTCCACTTTGGGGACATACAGAGAAATAGACGTTTTACCGTTAAATGAATATAGGAATCTATCACTTGCAAAATATTTCATGAAATGTTCAACCGTGGAAGGTGTGAATGAAACGGAAATATCTATAAACCCAGAGAGTGATTATTCAAAAAGAGCAAAAAATATTGCCTCTCTGTGCACTATCAGTTCATACACTGCTGATTTGTTTAAGAAAAGTAATACAGATGTTAAGTCTTTGTCAGAAACATCTCTTATAGATCCCATTCCAACTTGGGAAAGAAAGAGGGCGAAGTTTGGTCTTGATTACACTGATACAGCGAAAGCAAATCAACCTTACATCTTTAACGAAGATACAAATGCAAGATAGATATTAAGGTGTACACAGATGGATCGTTGACGAGTAACAAAGAAGCCAGATCAGCATTTGTTATTCCATCGCTGAAAGTAGAAAAAGCATATTTCATTGGAAAATATCGCTCCATATTCATAGCTGAAATGATAGCGATACTTATGGCGTTGACATTTCTGATTGATTTACCGCAGTCAATTTTTCAAGTGTTGTTTTGTTCAGATTCACTGTCATTGTTACGATCAATTAAGTTTTTAAATTCAAATTCAGATAACTTATTTTTGAAGGAAATTAAACATTTAATCCACGTCTTGACATGTAAAGGAACAGATATAACTTTCTTCTAGGTTCCTTCACACTGTGGAATTTTGAGCTATGAACTTGCTGACAGATGTGCGAAAGAAGGCGCTGAAAATGGAACGAGGGTACAAACTATTTCCAAACCGTTCACTTTGAAAGAGTCAACAAATTTTAAACAAACAGCTTGGGAATGTTTCAGAAATGGGCAGAACAAAGCTGTTACTCATGTTCAGACACAAAATAATCCTCATTTTAGTATTGATCATTTCAAAAGCATCCAAAATCTGCACATTATGATATGTATCAATACAGAAACTTTGTTTCAATATTTCATTGATTGAAACTGGATGCTTTTAGAACTAATATAGCTCTGGAACAAAATTCATATGCAGGAAACAAAATTGACAAGAGATCATGTTTTGTTCGAATGTGTGCCTCTCAAGGCATTTCTGCCACACTTATCAAGCATGTCTGTGACAGATATTTTTTCTGATATTGATTTTGCTTTGAAAGTTACTTTCTGTTTGATTTGTAGTCCAATCAGGTATTTGCTTTAATCTGATATGTTAGTGTATGTAGGTTTGTTTGTTTATTTGTTTGTCTGTCTGGTTGTTTTCTGATGTTATGTACACCACCCTCCGCTCACTCCCAGTCCCCCCCCCCCCCCCCCCCCCCCCCCCCCCCCCCCCCCCACACACACACACACATACACTTGTATGCAACATGAACAAACTCTATCTCCCTCTATTTGCCTGTCTATCTCTCATTTCTTGTCTAATATCACATAGTTTGTGAAAAGACGTAAAATTAAAGTACTGCTACACACACACACACACACACACACACACACACACACACACACACACACACACACACACACACACAAATGAATGAGTCTGAACACACACACACACACACACACACACAAATGAATGAGTCTGAAACACACACACACACACACACACACACACACACACACACACACACACACACACTCACTCACTCTCACACACACACGCGCTCACTTCCTCACACACACTCATACCCTTCTCTCCTGCGCGTACACGTGTACAAACACACACACACACACACACACACACACACACACACACACACACACACGTTTATTTCTTTGTTTTGTTTACAAAAAGTCAGGGTCGCTACAGGATGCAAGGTTTAACACCTTACATGTTAACGCTTGTGTATGATGACACAGGATATTCAGGTGAGCTGTGTGAGAACTACCTGCCTTGCGACAGTGGCCCTTGCTTCAATGAGGGCACATGCAACCAGCTGGGCAGTTCCTACAGCTGCCAGTGCACCAGCGTGTACACAGGCCCACGGTGTGAGATCTTCAACCCTTGTGGGTCGGCCCCGTGTCAGAACAGTGCACAGTGCAGGAATGAGGGACAGGACTTCCAGTGCCAGTGTTTACCAGGTTTTACAGGTGCACAGTGATTTTGTGTTACTTATCACATTATTCTGATCCAGTGTGTTCCAGTGTATTCTCTCTCTTTCTGTGTCTTTCCCGGTCTCAACCTCTTTCTCTCTCTCTCTCTCTCTCTGTCTTTCTCGGTCTCTACTTATCTCTGTCTTACGGTCTCTCTCTTTCTGTCTCAGTCTCTCTTTTTCTCTCTGTCTGTCTCTGTCACAATGTCTGTCTGTCTACCTGTCTCTCTCTCTCTCTCTCTCTCTCTCTCTGTCTCTGTCACTCTCTGTTTCTCTGTCTGTATGCCTGTCTCTATTTGTCTGTCTGTCTCTCTCCTTCTCTCTGGGTCTCTTTATCTCTGTCTCTCAAGTCTCTCTGTCTTTGTCTCTCTGTCTCTCCCTCCCTCTCTGTCAGAGTGTGTGAAAGGAAAAAAAAAAAAAACAGTTTATTTAGGAAGAACATCTGTTACGATCCAGTCAAATGCGTTAAGGTAACAATAACTCATTATATGTATGAAACTCTCTCTCTCTTTCTCTCTATTTATGATTCTCTCTCTCTCTCTCTCTGTCTCTTGTCACTGTTTCTGTCTCTCTCTCTGTTTCTATCTTTTCTCACTCTCTCTCTCTCTCTCTCTCTCTCTCTCTCTCTCTCTCTCTCTCTCTCTCTCTCTGTCTTTCTCTCTCTCTCTCTCTCTCTCTCTCTCTCTCTCTCTCTCTCTCTCATAGATAAGAAAACTTCAATAGCCTTCCAGCACTAACTGTTTTGGTGTTCGTTACTTTGTATATTTTCATGAGGCAGAGAGTTGTCTCCCTTACATCATAACGGACTGTGACTACCAGTGATGCAGTAAGAAAAGCTTCTAACTTTGATAGAATTGTTTCTGCCTCTGGGTCTCTTCCTTCTTCTCCTCCACCAGCAAGTTTAGTGATGTAATTATTATTCTCTTTCTTTTCTTTTATTCTTCTTTTTTTTTCTTTTTTTTTTTTGTAAAACAAAGTATGCTTATAACAGGAAAGACTTGCGAGTCATCACTTCAACCCTGCGACAGCCAGCCCTGCCAGAATGGGGGCGCATGTCGCTCAAATGGAACAAAGTTTACCTGCGATTGCCCTCCACCAGTGCCGGAGATCGGTGCCAGACCTTCATCCCTTGTGGTAGCGCCCCCTGTCAGAATGGTGGCTTCTGTCACAGTGCGGACAACACGTACCTATGCCAGTGTGCCGTTCACTACACAGGAAGAAACTGTGAGACCGCTTTGCCCTGCGCTGCTCAGCCCTGCGTCAACGGAATGTGTGTCAACCAGGGAACTGGGGACTACAAGTGCGAGTGTCTGCCAAACTACACAGGCCGAAACTGTGAACAGCACGTGTCGTTATGCAATGCCGAGACGTGCGTCAATGGTGACTGCACGCTGCAGGGAGACGTCGAGCAATGTGTATGTCGAGACGGATTTACTGGTAAGAGATGCGTGTGTGTGTGTGTGTGTGTGTGTGTGTGTGTGTGTGTGCGCATGCGCGCATGCACGTTTTGGTTTGCATGTCATTTTGCCATATGAATATTTGACAAAAAGCAATAACAGCAATATTTTCCACATCATTAACATTAATTTTCATGATTTAATACCAATTGTTGTTTTTCTAAGAACAACAGAAAGTTGATGTTTAGTAGTCTGATGAATAAGACATGAAGTTATCTAGCAGGGGAGAGGTTGGTGCTCTGTGCTGCAAAGTTATTACAAAACTGCACTGATAGGATGTAGCTCTATGGATGGCAACCATCTTGTTTTTCCATTAACAAGTTTACTAATTTAGTGTTAGACCACTGTCAAATTACTATCACCTCGTATTTCCAATTTGAAAAGAAATTGAGGAAAAAGACAATTATGACAAAGAAGACAATAAAACTTTGTCATGATTTTCTCCTGATCCATGTGTTAAATTCTAAATGCAAAGTGTCTTTGCCTGTCCTCTACTTTGTTGGCCTTCAGCTCAAAGCACTTCAGCTTCAGTGGCTGTAAACTCTGACCATTGTCATGGACTTATGTAGGAGGCATGCCCTGCCCCTGAATCCTGTTAAAATCCGATCGGTGCCTAACTTGACGAGATAACTTGACAGCAAGAACGTGTACTCTTCGCTGTCGTGGGCGTCGAGCATACTCATCATGGGGAGGTCCGGAATTTTCCTTGTTTTATATTTGTACTGATTGCAAAACAGAGCATATTTTTAGAGAGGTGAAGTCTCTAGATTCCATTGATAGTTGGTAATCTTGTTTTTGTCAGTGAGAAAGTCAGTAGAATTTTTTTTAAATATATACCCTTTTTTTTTTTAAACCCTGGCAAATAGGATTTTGCTTTAAGTTTAATTCCCAGGCAGTGAAAGAGTTAAGTGGAGCAAGTGTACCAGTTTTGCTTTTCAGATATTGGCTGTTGTGTGGCTGACAACAAACAAGCTGGGATAGTTTTAGTTTTCTTTTGACAGGCCAAATCTTGATGAACGAAGGAAGGTATATACTATACACTATGAGGGAAGGGCAAATGCAGTCTACTTTCTTCAACATTGTGTTGATGGGTTTTGTCTATGCCTGTGGAAGGGAAATGTTTGCCTCCCCTTGCATGCATTCAACCTTTTGTCACAAATAATGGCAATCCTTTAATTAGGACAAAAGATGTACCAGCACCCTTTATCCTGCATTATCCAACGTACGTGTGTGTGTGTGTGAATTTCAGTATTATGTGTGCTAATGTCGGTGCATGCCAACAAATGTCTCTCACTGTAGCTTTGTGCCAGGTGATCTAGCGCGATGTGCTGTAACAATATCCAGAAGCCTTCATAGCAAGAATCTTGTGGGACGGATATTTTTCACTGGCACGTAGAAGAAACTCTCAACAGTTTTTGAGATTTTTGCATTTTACATGTTTTTTTAAAAATTTTCGTAACATTCTGCGCATTATTTCTAGAATAACAATATTTTTGTAATGGATGTGTGTCTATTTCTGATTTTTAGGTGATACATTGCTTCAGATAACAAAAATGTGTTTTAAGTACCATAATTCCGGAAAGAAAACCGTCGATCACCGGTGATCAAAATTCAAGGGAAAGAGCTGATGAGAGTTAAAGAAAAGTGTAGAACAACTCTTTCTTGGGGCAGCAAAGGGGAGAAGTGAGGGCCTGTTTTACCCTCTTGTACTCAGTTTCTCTGACTGCAAACTTCCCTAGATTTCAGATTCTTTTACAGGTTTCAGCCTAAACATGGGTATTGTGATTATTAACTTATAGGGAATGTATGTGAACCTGTAGGAGAAAGAAAATTGGCAGACAGTTTCATAAGAGCATGCACTTCACTTTGAACTGTATTTTGTCTGTCTTAGAGATAGAGGTCGTGTCACTGTCACCAAATTGTCACCAGACATGTGACCTTTTATGATGACAATCA
Organism: Conus betulinus; assembly: GCA_016801955.1. Classification (NCBI taxonomy): domain Eukaryota; kingdom Metazoa; phylum Mollusca; class Gastropoda; order Neogastropoda; family Conidae; genus Conus; species Conus betulinus. Next base: position 915,041 of record JADBJO010000207.1, read on the forward strand.
AGTTTACAGCATGCAAGCATGCGCAGTCACCATGCTGATGCAAGTGTTGGTGTAAGATGAAATCTGAGGCCTACCTGATGTGATCCATCTGCTGCCTGGCAGTACAGGTCCCACTGGTTGTCCCACCAGTTTCATACAAAACTTGTCACATGTCACACCCAATACTATAAAAGAGGGTCAGGTGTGCCCTTTGCAGCTTGTTTTTGTCTTGCATACCAGTTTGTTTCATCGGCAGCAGTCTTAAAAAAAAAAAAAGTAGGAACAAACAAAATGAAAAAATCAAGTGGTGTAGCAGTGTCAGGTAACGAGTGAGCCGGCCCAGTGGGTTCCTGAAACTGACGCACCCCTGCCGTGCCATGTGTCAGGGGCCGCTATTTTGTCTGAAGCGCTGCCAGTGGAACATTGTATTCCAGGTTGCTTTGCACTTCACCGTCTTCTTCAACACCACTACCTACTTCTATATCATTTTCATTCTCCATCTTTCTTTCAAACGTCTCCACTTCTACAATAGTTTGATCTAATCTAACTCCTCTTTGTGAGTAGTCCACCATCTCGTCGTCATTTGTAGCAGACGCGAAAGCCGCCATTGTGAAAGTCAGTCACTTTCTGTTCACAAAGTTACTCGCTGTGTTCTGTGCCTTATTCTCAATGAACACACACAGTTCCATCACCCAAAAATAGTGCCAACACATGATTGGGCCATGCCTGAGTCTTCCTAGGTACTGTCTGCGTCTGTGCGTGTCTTCACACGTGATCACTGCGTGATGGAAAATTCCCACGGGGAGTCCTGGTATGTCCCAGTACGGGATTTACAGGCACCCAACGTTAAGCCCCGGATTGTCCCGTTGCAAGTTGCTGTGCATTTAGAGGGGAAAACCAGATCAAGAAAAATTATAGAATAACTCTTTACTGGAGCAGCAAGGTGGGGGGGAATGGGGGGGGAAGAAGTGAGGGCCTCAATAACAGGTTCCACTGTACAAAAAAAAAAAAAAAAAAAAAAAAAAAAAAAAAAAGCGCCACCATATCTTTGCATGCCTGCACTGCAAACGGTTCCACCTGTCTCCCCAGGTAGCACTTGTGAGATAGAGGAGAAGGCCTGCGAGTCGCAGCCCTGCCAGAACGGGGCGCAGTGCCAGAACGTGGGGTCGACCTTCTCCTGCCTTTGCACTGCAACTACACGGGCCTGCAGTGCGAGACCGCCTTACCCCCTTGCCACTTTGAGCCCTGCCACCCCGAGGCCACCTGCAAGGATGAGGAGCCTGGGTTCTCCTGTATCTGTCCCCCGCACCTGACGGGCCCCACCTGCCACGAGGAGGTGTTGCCTTGCAACAGCCAGCCCTGTCAGAACAATGCTACCTGTCTCAGCAAGCCACCCGACTTTGAGTGCCAGTGTACTTCCGCTTACATGGGTCAGAATGTGTTGTTTTCTTGTTTCTTTTCTTTTCTTTTCACGTCTTTTTTCCTTACCTTCTTTTTTTTCTTTTATTTTTTAATGTATTTTTTTTTATAGAAAAGGGAAAGGCTATGTCATTTTTCTTTCTTTTTTTTTTTTTAATTTTGTCTGTGTGCCTAGAAAAAGAAAGAAAGAAACAAACAAACAAAACAAAATAGGTCAGCCTGTTGCACTCCAAGCTCCAACATTTCACAGGGGTCTGTCAGTGTGAAGTCACCATGGGGCCATCATGGGGAGAAAGCCCTGCACTGCTTCTGGACATGATTCAATTATTTGGTTCTTTTCTGCTAACATTGATTTTTTTTTTTCCTCCTGCTGTCTCACTTGTATGTGTAAGTGAGTGTGTGTGTGTGTGTGTGTGTGTGTGTGTGTGTGTGTGTGTGTGTGTGTGTGTGTTCTGTGTGCGCGCGCATGCGCGCGCGTGTGTGTGTGCCCATTAGAGTTCATAGCATACTGTGATTTCTTGGCTGTGAATTGCGCCATTACGTAGCTGCGTCCGCTGCTTATTTAGACTGGCTTTCCTGTGTGTTTTTACTTTGTTTATCCCTCTTGAGATGATGTGGGTCGTACAAGTCCCATACTCCTCAGAGTCCTCGAGACTTTATATCTTTACTGACAATGCTGATTGCCCATGACCATAACACAATGTGCTGCAGCAGTATCTGATTATTGCTTTCTAAAGTATAGGTTCTTCCAACCCTCACCTTTGGAAGCGCGTAGATGAAAAGATGCAAAGTAATTATATATTCCCCTTTTAATGTATTTACACCAAAAGTTTGCTGCCTGTCTGGTTAGGTTTTTGACAAAAACTCAAAATGTCACTAGAAAATGTAAATAGTTCATATGTGATGATTTCGAAGTGTTTCTTGGTAATGGGTGACCCAGGAAACAGGGCAAAGGTTAATGTGTTGTTTTGGCACTGTCACAAATGTGTGTTATAGATTGGCACTGCCTTCCCTCCCCTATCTTCATCCCCTTACCCTCCTCTTGTCCTCCTCTCCTGCTCTCCGTTCTTTTTGGATAATTGTCCCTTTGACATAATCAGCCAAGGGGGAATGTAAACATTCAACCTGAATGAAATAACCATAATGTGGCATCTGTCGTCTTTAAGTTCAACAAGCCAGTGGGGATGGGGATGGGGTGGGGCAAAGGGTAGGTTGGTTGGGGGAGAGAGAGAATACATAGAATGTTTGAACAACCTGGTCAGAACAGTTTGGAAGCAACAAGGAATTTTAAGTTCTGAGAATGTTCATGGTTACATAACCCACAAAGGATGAACGTAGAGTACAGGATCCTTAACTTGTCTTTGACAATCTGCGTGTTAACACACACACGCACGCACGCATGCACATATGCACACACGCATGCACATGCACGCACGCACGCACACACTTACTCACACACATACACACACACACACATGCACGCACACAAGCATGCACGCACGCACGCACACACGGGTTCTCGCATAAGAAATGGGTCCTTCTCTTGACCAAAGACACCGGAAAAAAAAAAAAAATTTATCCCTCATCCACCAGGTACGCTGTAATTCAAAACCCAAGCACTTCGACTGACGGTCCAGTCCCCTGATCACTTGACCAGTTCTTCTCCCCTCTTCCCTTCTTTTCCCTCACAGTTTCCTTTGTCATGTTTGTCGTTGTTGATGCAGGTCAGTTTTGTGAGACAGTGCGGGGAACCTGCATGAACTCTTCCTGCCAGAACCAAGGCACCTGTCAGATGTCGGACGTTGGCTTCGTCTGTGTCTGTCTGCCCCCTTACACAGGTATGCAGCTTTCACCTCCTCGTCTGGCATGTTTTCACTGTCATTGTCCTTGTTGTTGTTTGTGGTGCTGGCGTTAGTGACGTGGTTGCTCATGTTCAAATCAAATCATGGTCTTAATTAAAAGCTTGGTCAGCCACAGAGCTTTCTCAAGTTGCCATTATAGCTGTGTAAAAGGTTTGTGTTGTTGTTTTTTTCATGTTTCATGAGAAAGTGTGCATAAGTTACCTACGTCTTGTATCTAAGATGTTTTGGTTTGAAAGTGAGGTGACTGTAGGCAGAAATTGAAACAAATTTTTAAAGGAAAATATCTTGCGGATTTACTTTAATTTCCTTTTAAATTTTGATAGTTTTGAAAAAGCATAGGAGTCAAAGTAGCTCAGCCAGTGTTAGCTAGGCTTCTAAGGCTTGACCAGAGCACTGGGTTAATGCTCAGGTTAATGCATCTGCTGATTCTTGCCCATGAGACCCTCTTCTGAAATCCTTTTTAGACAGTTGTTTATTTAACCATCTAGCAGTAACCTCTGCATACTTTGGCCTCTTTGCTTAGAAGGTGTTGAGAAGTGCGTATGGACCAGTCCTCATGCAGTGACACCCCCTTGATTAAACTGAAAACTTGGAAAATAAGCCATCTAAGTAAATGAAGAAGTTATTTGAAACCACTGACCAAGGCAGTTTGAGGAGGAACTAATGAATAAAAAACAGTGTTGCCTATAAACAGGATTTTATGAAAGTATGTTTATGAAGAAAATTGCGTGTGTGTGTATGTATGAGAGCACATGCATGTGCACACGCTTGCGTGTACATGTGTTTGTGTGTGTGTGAGTTTGTTGTGTGTGTGAGTGTGTTGTGTGTGTGTGCGTTTGTGCGTGTGTGCGTGTGCGTGCACTGTTAGCATGCATATAAGCAGCCTGCATGTAACTTTGTACTTTTCTTGGTGAAATTTGTCCACTTATATCTTGAATCAAGAATACCTTTTTATGTTCTAAATATAACGTCCAGATGCAGTTTTAACAAAGTACTTGTTTACATCATGAATGTGTATTATTATCTTGGTTTATTTTAAATAATAATTTTAAAACTAAGTACTCCAGTGTCATGTCATGGATTAAACTGGATTCCGAGTGGGCTGTGCATTGTTGTTATTTGAGAATCTCTTATTTACAACCTTCTTAAATGAAAAACAAGGAAGGAAAAAAAAAAAAACGTAGTTTTCAATGGGAGAGAGTCAAAATTTGAAGGCAGATCTAGTGGAAACGCAATGTATTAATATCATTTATGTTATTCAGAGTACTTGCATTGTGCCTGTCCTTTGTCAGGCACCAAGCTCTGAAGCACTTTACCAGCCACGCTCTTGCTTACGCAATGGGCTGCCTACCTGGGTAGAGCCGACTGAAGAGCTGCTGCCTGCTGATGCAACATTCAGTCATTTGCTATGTTTCTCAGTCAATATCAGTCAGTCAGTTTTTTTACCTTTATTCTTTTGATTTTTCACACTGGGTGCACGTTTTGTGTAAAGTGTCATCCATACCAGTGGCCCAAACTATCCTTCTCTACTGAACACTGGTGATGGGATTTTTATGTGTGTGCAAGATGTTATACATGTATTCACATATAGAATCTTGCTTTAAGGCTTTTTGTGAAATGGTGTCAGAGCCAATATTGGCTCCCAGGGAAAAATCCCCTTGTGCTGAAAATGTCTTGCAGAGATTCAAATGTGGAGCATCATGATCACTAGAAAACCATGTCTTGAAAAGAAGCGTGAATATTTTGAAGGCTTCTAGTACTAATCAGAGGATGTTACTATTTTTGGTACATGGGGTGGAGTAGGAGGAAGGGGGGAGGGAATTATGGCTGAACATGATCATTAGAAAGGCTTTCCTTTGTTATCTCAAACCCTGACAGACAACATTCATCTTGTTTCAAAGATAAAGTGGACAGTAAATAGAAAGCTGTTCCATTTGAAATAGATTATTTAAACTTTTTGCTTGTTTTTGATATCTTTGTCGTTTTCACTTATAGATATTAACACCTGCATATGTCAAGAGTATGTGATTCACCTAGTTCTCCACACTTCTTTGCAAGTGGTAAGAAAAGCTTTCAGAATTCATAGTTGTAGGAGTCTTAACTAGTTGATTGTGAAGTTTCACAGTGCTGGCAGTGAACGGTTGTTTTGGGTGCAGGTGCCAGTTGTGAAGAAGTAGTTCTGGCGTGTGATCCTGATCCATGTCAGGGGCGAGGTGAATGCCTTGTTGATGAACTGGGGGCATACTGCAGTTGCTCATCGGAGTATGAAGGCTTGTTCTGTGAGCTGCCAAAATGTAAGTAGAGAGGTTTTTTTTTTTGTTGTTGTTGTTTTTTTTTTTTTTTTTTTCTAAAAGAGTTGATGGGATGTTTTGTTTGTGGTTGGTGATGTATAGATGTGGTCTTCGGTGTCTTTAGTCCTTTTCATCCTCTCTGTTCTTCCGCTGAAATACATGTACAATCGGCACTGTGAATGCAAGTCCTACGCATATCAGTCATTCTCCTGCTATGGAAACACCTCTCCTACACATTTAACTCTTATGTATCATCACTCAAAAAACAAAAATCCTACAGGTCATCTCTTTACCCAGGTCATCATTAATATACATCTGTGCTCTCTCTTGTCTGTGTTTTCTTTCTGTCTGTTAGATCTGTGATATTGTATGTGAGGCAAGGTTGGCGTCGTGTGTGCATTTGATTGTGTGTTGAGGTGGTTAGAGTGTGTTGATGTGGTTAGAGTGTGTTGATGTGGTTAGAGTGTGTTGATGTGGTTAAAAGCAATCCCATAAAAGAAGTATGGGTGTGTGTACTCTCACACTATACAAACATGAATAGTTATATCCATTTTCCTATAAAATATTGGTGGGCGCATACCCACATCATTCAAAAATAAATAATCTCTACATGTCTTTGATACAATTTATGAATACATATACATCTACATGGTAAAGAATGCATCTACATGGTAAAGAATGCAAACTGTTTCGCCTCTTGCTTATGTTTGCAAATATATTTTACCTAAATATGAAGGAACTGAAATTTTGTTTTCACAGTATTTGGTGTTTTACCAAATTTAAGATTAACCAAATAATGCTGTCAGGATAAATCTTTCCCTTCAGGTTAACAGGTTAACTTTTCCAATTTGTGTATAGTGTATTTGACTACATTTTAATAGATTGTGTGTGCATGCATTGTGTGCACATGTCTGTATATATATGTGTGTGTGTGTTTGCCATGTCAACTTTTACTGTGCGCAGATTTTAGATAAACCTCACAAGTAAGAATGGCTGACAGATTTATAGTGTGTTTGAATAGATCTGTAATGTGTCTTTTAGTTTTGGGAAGTATGTACTGCCTTGCTTTACAGAACATTGCACAAAATTTTTAGATTAAGAAAAAAATCCTTGCATTGTTATGAGAATTGTGCACACGCTTCTTTACAGGGCAAAAGGAAAGATTTTATAAGAAATATACTAACATGTTTTTTTTTTTTTTCAGTGGATGTGTGTCAGAACCATGCATGTCAGAATGGAGGGACGTGTACCAGCCAGGCAAGAACCGCAGTGTGCGAATGTCCCGCTGGATTTTCTGTAAGTACATGAAATGTATTATAAGGTAACATCTGTGATTTAGCATCTGTGAGACTAATCTGCTGTTAGAGAGTGAGAGAAGGGAAGGGAAGGAGAGAGGAAAGGGCGAGATGGTGAAACAGAGAAAGAGGCTTTATTTGTATGGTGGAATGATGCAGCGATTTTATGGAACTTCAGGTCTGTGCCATTTGTAAATGATAATGGCTAAAACCTTGTAAATGATGGTGTTTGAGTCTTTGTTGTTTTTTTTTTAATACAAGTTTCATTTTTAAAAAATCATGGAAATGTTATGAAACAATCTTGCTTATGTTTTAGTCCAAACATCATTTAAGAATTCTAAAGAAAAAGTAATGATACATTGGATAGAAATAGGTCTTAAAAGATAGACAGAAAGGTCCAAGGAGAGTGCTTAACAGCTGAAGAAGAGACCCCACAGAAAAGTGTTTAGGCCCTGAAATCCATACACTTTAGATAGAAAAAAAGGTAATGTTACAGAGTATGAAGGAACTCCAAGGAGAGTCTAACAGCAGAAGGTCTTCAGAGAAGAAAACTCCTCAGAAAAATGTTTTGATGTTTTGGTCCTAAACTCCGTACACTGTACACTTCCGGGGGGGGGGGGGGGGGGGGGGGCACATCTAGGTCATGCACTACCCTCTGATTTCTTTTCTTTTTTTTTTTTTTTTTTTTTTTTTTAAGAAATTCAGTGTGAGATGGTTAAGAATGTGTTTATACACGCTTCACAGACTCCTAAAATGATCAGTCTGTCCTGCCATGAATTGCCCCCTTCTATTCCAGGGAGGGTTTTGCCAGATCAAAGACTGTGAAGATGCTGCGTGCCATGGAGGTTTCTGCCTGCGCACAGTTTATGGCGTCCCCCCTGCCTGCTTTTGTCCCCCTGGTCAGAAGGGAGCCACCTGCAGTGAAATTGATGTGTGACCCTCGAGGTGTTTCTTGAGACATACTCTGCTAGCTATCTTCTGTGGTTATCTTCACTTTTATTTGACTCATTATGGCTTGAGATCATCATTATCTTGTTCTTGTTTGATTAAATGAAGAATGAGGGCTTTGCATTTATATAGCATTTTTTTTTGTAATGGAGCAAAAGTAGGGTTTAAGAACTGGTCTGAGATTTCAAGGCCAAAGAGCTACCAATTCTTCTTTGATTTTTTTTATTAGAAATTGTGACTAGAAATCTTTATTTCATGAAAAAAAAATTCCCACTATGTTTTTTAAGTGATATTTGAATTTTTTTTTTTTTATGTTTGAAAGGGTGAGGTAAACAGTTTTAGCAAATGCAGTGAAAATTACAAGTTGTGCTCATCAGGGACTTAAGAATTACACTACTGAGAGACATTTCCTTTGTGACTCCACCGCTAAAGCTGTTACAGCTGTGAAGTGTAAACATAGTTTAGATTTTAGCTGACACTGCTGTTGTATATTGCTATGAAGCTGTAAATAAGAGTGAACATGTCAGGAGTGCATGACTGTGTGTATACATGTTCCAGAAACATCCACGCTCAGGATGTTTGGCCACCTTCTCATGCACAGCACTTGCACGTTCTTGAAAGTAAAGCCAACCATTGCATCACAGGAAACAGGCCACTTAGACAAGGTTCAGATTCTGCGTCTTGGCCAGATCCATGACGTATACCGCTCAAGGTATCTTTGAGAGTATGGGTCTGCTTAGACCCACGAGGTACTGGAAGTTTTGTTTTTCACTAAATCCTTTGTTTATCAAGAAAGTCACCAACAAAGTCAAACCATTTTTGTGCAAGTGTAGGCCTTGTGTTACTAACAAAGTTGTGAATTTTGTGGAGAGAGCTTAAAAACAGATTAGTTTATGAAGAAAAAAAGTCATGATTCCGGGTCATGTATATTCATGACATACGGCGAAGGTTTAGAGTTCAGAGCGCGTTTTTATTAACATGTTTTGCACATAACAAAAACCTGAACAGTCTATGTTCAGGCTATCAGCATTATCTTTGCAGCTAATAAATTCAGACCTTTTAGAACGAAGAACACAATTGAGAAATTGTAGTAGAAAGGTATAACATTTAAAGCAACAAGGCGCTGTAAGAGTGTCTTAATAATTGATGCTGGTAAAAGTGTTTTAACACATCACAAAAACATGGATAGTCTGTGTCCACATTATCAGCTCTACCTGTCCAGGCTGATCTTATACCTTTATGAACTGAAGACATTTTTTCACCAGACATCTAAAGGTTGGCTCAGAATGTCCCATTATCAGCAGAATGTGAACAAGAGTACTGGTGTTTTGAAAACCTATGTTTTGTCAACAAGAAAGCTAGTACTATCAGTATGTAATAAAATGGACGTGCTGTACCCCATCCATAAGGTACAAGGATCAGAAATTATGCACAAATGGAGGTTATGAAAATGACACATTTTTCAGCAGCAAAAAGTTTCCATTGTTTTGAATAAGTTGTAGGCACCCATGATCTGAGCCATGAACAAAGACATTTGTTTGCCCACTTGCAGTTACACACAGAGAGAGGATGGTACAGATATACATTCATGGGGCTACATCAAGTATGATCAACAATGGGGTTTTGTGTTAGATGTCAGTTACAGCTTCACAGCAATCTTTTGTCAGTCTGGTCACCTGGTCTGGTCACCGAGGGCCATTTTTTGTTCAGTCAGTTGTGTGTGTGTGTGTGTGTGTGTGTGTGTGAGTGTGTGTGTGTGTGTGTGTGTGTGTGTGTGTGTGTGTTGGATGTCAGTTACAGTTTCACAGCAACATTTTGTCGTTCTGGTCACCTGCTTAGGACTGAGGGCCATTTTTTGTTCCGTCAGTAGTACATGTGTGTGTGTGTGTGTGTGTGTGAGTGTGTGTGTGTATGTGGTGTGTGTGTAATGTTTTGTATTTATAAATACATCTGCTTTTTTGTATTGTATTGTAAGCATGCTTCTACTTGCCATGTCTCTCATGGTTTTACTTTACATATGATTCTTGCTGTATACATTGTTAAATGTTTACAGTGTACTTCTAATGTAGTATTGTTGATTATTTATCTATTGTCTGGAGTAGGTTAGGTTCATGATTTATAGTTGGGATATATATATATATATATATATATATATATATATATATATATATATATATATATATATCAGTTGCATCAATTGTTACGATGTGTATCAATTGCTATAGATGTCTGTGTATTATTACGAGCCTTAGCTTCAATTTATTGTTCTCAGTTTAGTGGATTTTGTCAGATTTTTTTTTTTTTACACATTAAAAACATGCAATGAGATGTACTTGTTTTTTCAAATGAAAATGATACCCTCTGTTGCAAGAGTTTTCGTTCATCAACACTACAGGAGTTTTTTGAGTGCATGAGGGGAAATATTCTCAAGCAAAAAGTGTAGAGACAGACATTTGAAATTGGGAGGGGGGAAGTGATGCTGTTCTGTATCACAGCAAAAGCAGCTTTGCATAGTTTGAAGAACCGAATGTCTCCATGAAAAGGCAGTGTAACTTAAAAAAAGTATGATCTGCATATACACACGTTAGAAGGCATACTTTACGCAGTCATAGGTATAGGGCACATTAAGAGTGCTTTATCACTAGATCTCTGTCTTTGTTGTTGATAATAAAAGACCATTTTGTATTTTCATATGAATAAATTAAGATTGCTTGATATGTTTTCTAATTGAATGCTGTTCATATGAGTTAATGATTTTTTTTTCAATATCTCCAGATGAATTCAGATCACTAAATCTTTATTTTGTATGGTGATGTTGACAATAATCATGACGCAATTGTTTGCATTTATATGAAAATAGCACAGACATTTGTAAATATGTATAACCAGGCCTTATTCTGCTCTTTCAGTATCTTCCTGTTAACATTTGGACAGCTTTTTGAGCAGGATCTACATCCACTGATTTTTCTTCCAGATATAAACACACAGCAGGTAACTTGCAGTATCTACATCAGTTTGAAGGTTTCTATCTAGCAATGCCATTATGAAACCACATCACAGATTATTGTGCCTGACCTTTTATTACCGTTGCCACATGTAATGATAATGACAAAGTGTTGAGCCTTTTCTCAGACCATGCTCAAAGCGCTTCACTGTTATGATGACTGCAAAGGATATAATAATGGGCAAATAAATGAATCGATTAAGAATTGCCTTAACAACATGAGTATGCCGCATATACAAATACAGTATATGTATCAGGTTCACTTTCATCACAGTTGCAAAATTGTTAAGTTGTTCTTTTTTTGTTTACTTTGCACCAGTAAATTAAGAAAAAAAAATGGATCTCTATTGGCATGTGTCTGTGATGTTCTGAAGTACACGGGGCACTCATTAAGTTTCGCCACCTGGATGAACTATGAACCTTGTCTTATTGTTAATCAGTCTCTTAAATGTTTCTTGAAAACTTTGTGATAAAAAAAGAGAGACACGATTCCACAGAATCATTTCTGTTCCATGTGACAAAATGTCCGACAAGGGTGATGGGTGTCTTTTCATAAGTGTTGACCATTTATGAAAGGTTTTCAAGCCACAGTTTGTTATGACTACTGCCAGAGGGAATCTTTTTGAGAGTGCTTTGAAAGTTCGAATAACTCTTTTTTGAGATCTGTCTCCTTCAAAGGCCAATTTTCAGGTGGCTCAGGCAGTTTAAGCCCAACTAAAACATTGGAAGGCAATGACCATTGTGCTCGACTGGAAACAATCAATACTCCAGGAAATGTCACCTAGTAAATTTACTTACAAAAGAGGACTCCAGAATCTTCTTTATTGAAATACAGGATAACATGAATATCTCAGTAGGAAGTGTCACTCACATTCTTCATGACTGCCTGAACATGAGGAAATTTTGCAGTTGTTGGGTGTCCCATGACTTGAGTGAAGTGCAAAAGCAGAATAAGGTGGACTGCTGCACCCATATGCTAGGAAAAATTTGAAGGAGAGAGGTCTCCTGGAGTCTTGGATATCACAACAGGAAACAAACCATGAATATACCAGTATAAACATGAGGTGGAGCTACTGTCAGCCATGTGGGGCTTCCAAGGTCTAAACCCTTCTTTGAAATTCAAAAGAAGTGTTTTCAAACAAGCAATAGTATGTTCAAAATCTGGCCACAAAGCTACAATACCGCACAAGGACAGAAAGACAATAATGTCTGAATGGTCCGTCAACCATTGCTTTCTTCAATCATTGTTTACCTAGGTCTTTCAGGCACAATACAAACAACCTCTGTAGAGGGATATCTGTGTTTTTTTTTTGCTTCATCATGACAAAGCTAAGACTGCACACACAAGCTGTAACTTCAGACTTTCGTGCCGAAAATAATGTTCAGCTAGTCACCCACACACACTATATTTTCCAGATGCAGCCAGCTACAACCCCTTTTTGTTCTCTTTTGTCAAGCAGCAGTTGAAGGGAAAGCAATTTCAAAGCAGCAGAGATAGCTCAAGCATTGTATATGGGTATTATTCTGGCCCTATCTTGGTCAGTGTCAGAGAATGGCAAAGTGTGTGAAGCCTGAGGGAGGTTGCATAAAAAAACAAACAGGAGTTGTCAGATTAGCTGTAAATATTCCTTGAAAGCCAGGTTACAAAACTTAATGAGTACTCCTTATATTTCAGTTTTTCTTTTCCTTTTCACTGTTAATCAGTGACAAAGAAATTTGTATAAATGCATTTGTGAGGCCTTTGAACCGTTAAAGTGGTTACACAGCTTCCAGACTGTTTCAGTGTTTGAAGTTTTTTTTTAAAATATTGTTCATATAAGATGTAAATGTCTGTACTGTATGCTTAATAAATGTAATAAAAGTGAAATTTCTGGCTTTTTTTGCCCATCTATTCCCCACACCCACACCCCACCCTCTTTCTCCCTCTCTCTCTCTCTTTCTCTATCTGCACAATAAAAAAGAAAGAAGAACTGAGAACATTTTCTTTCTTTTATGGCT
>JADBJO010000208.1:0-7500 GCA_016801955.1 Conus betulinus
CTGACAATTGACATCCTTCCCGATGTTAGTCAATTTTGCTCCAGACGTCATGCATCCTGCTTTAATTCTCACTACTCAGATTGGGGCAAACCCTTCCCCCCCCCCCCCCCCCCCCCCCCCCGCCCAGCAAGTGTCCTATGGGTCGTATTAGTGCCTGACAGATTGCCAGGGGTTTTGAACATTTGTGCTCCATTTGCACTGCTTACCTGTTCACCACATATAACCAAAAGCTATGTCATAAACTGTTCTGAAGAAAGTATAAAAGAGTTTCAAAATCAAAACAAATCCGCCAATGGTCCACATGGCAGAAAACCAGTTGATTAGCATAGCAAAGACCACGAAGTAATAGTGCCATAAACAAGACTGAAAGAAGAGTTGCAGAAAGGGGGAGTTACAACTAGCACAAAATTTCCAAACGAAGGGGCAACCCTCTGCCAGAAAGAGCTACAATCCCACAGGAACAGCTGCAGACACAAACAGCCCCTAGCAACCTACAAGGACAGCTGCAGACAGAAACAGCTCCTAGCATCCCACAGGGACAGCTGCTGACACAAACAGCCCCTAGCATCCCACAGGGACAGCTGCTGACACAAACAGCCCCTAGCAATCCCACAGGGACAGCTTGCTGACACAAACGCCCTTAACATACCCACAGGGATAGCTGCTGACACAACAGCCCCTAGCATCCCACAAGGACATCTGCTGATACAAACAGCCCCTAGCATCCCCACAGGGACAGCTGCTGATATAAACAGCCACTAGCATCCAACAGGGACAGCTGCTGATATAAACAGCCCCTAGCATCCAACAGGGACAGCTGCTGATACAAACAGCCCCTAGCATCCAACAGGGACAGCTGCTGACACAAACAGCCCCTAACATCCCCATAAGGACAGCTGCTGACACAAACAGCCCCTAACATCCCATAAGGACAGCTGCTGACACAAACAGCCCCTAACATCCATAAGGACAGCTGCTGACACAAACAGCCCCTAGAATCCCACAAGGGACAGCTGCTGACACAAACAGCCCCTAGCATCCCACAAGGACAGCTGCTGACACAATTAGAGCCCCTAGCATCCTACAGGGACAGCTGCTGACACAAACAGCCCCTAGTATCCCCACAGGGACAGCTGCTGACACAAACAGCCCCCCAGCATCCCACAGGGGCAACTGCTGACACAAACAGCCCCCAGCATCCCACAGGGACAGCTGCTGACACAAACAGCCCCTAGTATCCCACAGGGACAGCTGCTGACACAAACAGCCCCCAGCATACCACAGGGACAGCTGCTGACACAAACAGCCCCTAGCATCCCACAAGGGCAGCTACAGACAGTAATAGCCCCTAGCATCCTACAGGACAGCTGCAGACACAAACAGCCCCTAGCATCCCACAGGAACAGCTGCCAACAGAATGAGCCCCTAGCATCCCCACAGGGACAGCTGCTGACAACAAACAGCCCCTAGCATCCTACATGGACAGCCGCTGACACAAACAGCTCCTAGCATCCTACAGGGACAGCCGCTGACACAAACAGCCCTAGCATCCCCACAGGGACAGCTGCTGACACAAACAGCCCCTAGCATCCTACAGGGACAGCCGCTGACACAAAGAGCCCCTAGCATCCCACAAGGACAGCTGCTGATACAAACAGCCCCTAGCATCCCCACAGGGACAGCTGCTGGCACAAACAGCCCCTAGCATCCCCACAGGACAGCTGCTGACACAAACAGCTCCTAGCATTCCCACAGGGATAGCTGCTGACACAAACAGCCCCTAGCATCCCACAAGGACAGCTGCTGACACAAACAGCCCTTAGCATCCCACAGGGACAGCTGCTGACAGAAAGCAGACACAAACAACCCCTAGCATCCCAAAGGGACAGCTGCTGACACAAACAGCCCCCTAGCATCCCACAGGGACAGCTGCTGACACAACAGCCCCTAGCATCCCCACAGGGACAGCTGCTGACAAAAACAGCCCCTAGCATCCAACAGGGACAGTTGCTGACACAAATGCCCCTAGCAACCCACAGGGACAGCTGCAGACACAAACAGCCCCTAGCATCTCACAGGGACAGCTGCTGACACAAACAGCCCCTAGCATTCCCACAGGGACAGCTGCTGACACAAACAGCCCCTAGCATCCCACAGGGACAGATTCTGACAAACAGCCCCCAGCATCCCACAAGGACAGCTACAGACAATAATAGCCCCTAGCATCCTACAGGGACAGCTGCAAACACAAACAGCCCCTAGCATCCCCACAGGGACAGCTGCTGACACAAACAGCCCCTAGCATCCCACAGGGACAGATTCTGACACAAACAGCCCCCAGCATCCCACAAGGACAGCTACAGACAATAATAGCCCCTAGCATCCTACAGGGACAGCTGCAAACACAAACAGCCCCTAGCATCCCACAGGGACAGCTGCCAACAGAATGAGCCCCTAGCATCCCCACAGGGACAGCTGCTGACACACAACAAGCCCCTAGCATCCCACAGGGACAGCTGCAGACACAAACAGCTCCTAGTATCCAACAGGGACAGCTGCTGACACAAAAGCCCCTAGCATCCCCCATGGACAGCTGCAGGCACAAACAGATCCTAGCTTCCCACAGGGACAGCTGCTGACACAAACAGCCCCTAGCATCCCCAAGGACAGCTGCTGACACAAACAGCCCCCTAGCATCCCACAAGGACAGATGCTAACAGAAACAGCTCTCCTAGCATCCCACAGGGACAGCTGCTGACACAAACAGCCCCTAGCATCCCAAGGGACAGCTGCTGACACAGTCCCTAGCATTCCCCAGGAACAGCTGCTGACACAAACAGCCCACAGCTGCTGACACAAACAGCCCCTAGCATTCCCACAGGGACAGCTGCTGGCACAAACAGCCCCTAGCATCCCCACAGGGACAGCTGCTGACACAAACAGCCCCTAGCATCCCACAGGGACAGCTGCTGACAGAAAGCTGACACAAACAACCCCTAGCATACCACTGGGACAGCTGCTGACACAAAAACAGCCCCTAGCATCCCCAGGGATAACTGCTGACACAAACGTACAGCCCCTAGCATCCCACAGGGACAGCTGCAGACACAAACAGCCCCTAGCATTCCCTCAGAAGCAACAAAAGAAATCTTCAGATATTTTAACAGATTTCTGACCTGATCCTTTAAAGTGGCACACTTGAGCCAGAGCCAAATGACAATGTGGTCAGTCTTCTCCATCAGCTTTGTTCTTCCTTCCTTTAATTAACATTACACTCAAAGCCCATACTGCTGCCCCTGCTTTTCAAGTTCCACTCGGAATTTTTGAAATATATTCTCTTACTACACACGATGATATGTCAACTCTATTAAGGCCTTGCCTATTACATTATGAACAACAAAGCACATAGTAAAAAAACCACACAGCAGTAAAAATGGTCTTGTGATGTTAAGATCAGGGTTCTAAACAATCTAAACAAAGATCACTCTCTATTGCAGTACTCAAATCAATCAGTCTGCATAGTTTATGTGTGGGAAATCATTGCAATACTAAGAAAAACTGGCTCTCAAAAGGATTTTCTTGAAAGCAGTATGCCAATGAGGATTAACGAATCACAGCCATTCACAGTCACACCATATGTAAACATGCCACTGAAACATACAGATTCCTATGCAGCAAAGCATAATCAATTATGTATATTACATGAATGCTACTTTTGACATTTTTTTAAATTTTGAATCATGTTTGTTTGTAAATAAATGTAACAACTTTGGGACACTAAAGTTGTACTGAAAGTATGAAGATGAAAATTGCTGCTTAACTAGTGGCCGACAGTTTGTACTGGCCCCTTTCCCACGTTCCACAACAGTCATCTCACCAAAAGCGCTGATCAGCCAGTCATTGACTCCCTGGGCTACTGCAATCCCAGGAGGTATGTGGTGAATACAGGGCAATCCGTCGTTCAAACACATCGTCACTATCCTCTCTTTCCACGACGATTGGGTCACACGCTTTAAATGGAGCAAATATGGGTGGGTGATACGATACAATCATGTCCACTCTTTCATCCACTGCCTCCTGCATGACAGGAGGTGTCAGGTCATTGGTCAGCAGCAGTTTATTGACGACATGTGGAGGGGAAGGTTCTAACAACAACCCCACATTATCCCATGACCCGGCAAGAGAGATGGGTTTGCCATTTTCTTCAGAATGCCCACAACTTTTTCAAGCTCCATGCCACAAGATTCACTGCCACTGATACAGTACGGGCGAGACCAAGTTGACACCTGCAAGTTGGTAGTCTGCAACAACGGAACAGAATTTTTTTGGGGAAAATGACGATATCAAAACGACTCTCGAAGGCGAACTGAAAGCAGACGATGCAGCAGACGGGGTAAAAGGATGCGCAAGTTTTCTTATTTCCTGCTTCGTCACTCGTACAAAAGCTCAAAACGTGGAAGAACAGAATAATCTTTCGTGTCAGGCAACCTGAATTTTGATCTGAAAACGAAGTGACGATGAAGTTTCGGAACTCGAATCGTGCAGACATGAACAAGAGAAACATGCCAGCATGCTGTTTAGTTTAGTCTCTAAGTGTTCGGTCGGTCTTGAAATAACCATTTGAGAATAAAGCAGAGTGAAGACGTTACTGTCTTTGGTGTATTGGGACAACCCAAAAGAAATAGGAGGGATGGCTGCACATACCCCTTGAGGCATATCGGACCTGCCTCTGAGACAGATCCAGTGTTAAACTGTTTTTATGTGCAACTACGATCGACATGAACCCACCCACCCACCCACCCTTTTCTTCCCCTGACATCTGCATACACGGCTTTTCCCTACTAAATCCCTGGTGGTCCAGAAATCGGATAGAAGAAGGAGAGTTGGACAAGGAGACTTTGGATCATGCACATTAAATGGCATATCCTTTTGACATGGGTAAATGGCGTATCTGAGGAAAAAATCTTCTTTTTTGACATTAAAGAAATTCTTTTCCCCCAAGTAGAGTGATTTTCATCTATTCAATGTAACTACATGATTTTTTTTTTTTCTTTCTTTCTTAAAACACTGAACGCTGGCTCGTGGGCCCCCTTCTCAATATAGCGACATAAGAATCAAAAATGTTGATTGTGGTCGCTCTATGGAAGAAGAAGAAGAAGAAGATCTCTACGGTTACCTTGACTCTGACATGGAAACGAGCTCAAACAGGCTGAAAATTATGTCTGGTTCTATCCTCATCACAAAAACACTGACTCGGAGGTTCTGATACCCACAGTTAAAGTGATACAGCTGTTTGAACAGCAGTACTGTAATATCCCCATCCCTCCTTCGGAACTGTCAAGAAACATGGAATTTGACTGCGGAACACAGCATTTAAGATATTACAGAAATTAACGCATTAAATGAAAAGGCACAGACAACGTTTTCAATAGTTTTCTAGTAGGGCCTACGGTATGTTGTGATAAATAAACGAAGCAACATTCAAAACAGATCCTGAGAAAATAAAGAGACTTAGAGTCCCATACTAATGTATCTGTCCTATCTATCTAGGCCTATCTATTCTATTTTTGTGGAAAATGAATCGTAACCCCGCAACCCCACGGAGACAGCTGAGGTCCATTCAAATTCAAATGTGACTCAAAACCTTCTCAAAGCTGAAATAATTCAATAAAATGGACCTGGAATATAAGTTTTGTGAAACAAGCCTTTACGTGATATGAACATTTGATCCTGGTGATACTGGGGTTGCGGGTTCGAATCTGTGCTGGACATATTCCCTGTAGGTGCATTTTTTCCCTGGAGTTAACATTGGTTCTGAATCCATTTCCCCAAAAGTCCTTCAAAGGAGATTGAAAAACGTAGTTTCGTGTCTGAAAGTACGCATAAGAACTTGCGCACACGTAAAATTCCACCACCAATGGCTGTTGGTATAAATGACATGTGCACACAAAGCACGCATCCTCTGTAAAAATCGAAGGGAATGGGCGAAAGTCTGAATCACTGATATTTGACTGAGAAACGCGAGCAGGCAGCGCTTCAGTCAGCTCTACCCTGGTAGGTAACCCGTTATATAAAGGCGAGCGTGGATGGTAAAACGCTTAGAGTTTTCCTGATCTGCGATATATAGGGCTTATTATGATGACAATGCTGATGATGACGATAGTGATGATAGTGATAATATTATCAAAGGCATTTCTTGTGATTTGTGCTTACATCTCCCTTGTCTACTCAATGACTAGCCCTGGTTTCAATGACAGGCTTGTCAGGCGAGTCCTTAGGAAAGCCGTGGGCCGTGCCTGACGAGGAGCCAATCATCTAATACCATGAACTCGTTTCCCTGCTAACCCCCTTTTGCATTCTCTGTTGATTTTAAGGTACTTCCGATCGCATTATCATTCAAAAGAAATATGAATAACTTTGTTGTAGTCTGCTCTTAGCGGGCAGTATGAGAAGACTTGGAGCTGGTCGTGCATTGCTCATCAGTTCGATCCAAACAGTGTGAACTAGTCCACCAAACCTTAAAATGAACAGGAAAAAAAATGAAAGAAACAAAGAATGATGTGTTATTGTTTAAGCACACAAAATCTTATGATAAACAAAATAACATATATAAGACCAATTTCATAAGTCGACTTGTCCCCCTTTCTCCTTCCACTACTACTTCCTCCTCCCCTCCACCCCCCAGCCCTTTTTCAACTACCACCAGTGCTTTTTCAACTACCACCAGTGCTTTTTCAACTACCACCAGTGCTTTTTTTTACAACTACCACCAGTGCTTTTTTCAACTACCACCATTGCTTTTTCAACTACCACCAGTGCTTTTTCAACTATCATCAGTGCTTTTTCAGCTACACCCCTCCTTTGCCACGTTTATTTACTATTTTTTTCCAGTCTGCTTTGATAAACAGTTTTGATAAATAAATATGTACTGAATCAGAATCTGAACCTGCATCCACCATTACCACTTTTTCAATCTTTCATATGAAAGACAAGATTCATACACACAAGCTTACTGCCCAGTTTCACGTAAGTGTGTGTATGTGTGTGTGTGTGTGTGTGTGGGGGGGGGGGGGGGGGGGGGAACTTAACTACCAATGAACCGTTCCTTAGAGTCTTTAGCAAACGATTGAGAGAGCGCCTAAAATGCTGATCTTATATTATGCAGTATGTCGGATGAGCACAAAGCAGATTCAGCAAGAAGACTCGAAAGCCAATGGTAATTCAAACAGTATCACAGATAGGGATGTGATTGAGATAGAGCAGAAGAGGGCTGGGATGGGCGCGAGGGAGGAAGAAGGGGGTAGGTGAGAATGCACTAGGACTTGTGCTGGATACAGCTCTATCAACCTTTCTTGCCCCCCCGCCCCCTCCTCCTCCTTTTCCTCTCTCCATTCTTCATCTTCAGCTCACCCCTTCTTCCTCCATGACTTCCACCACATTTCTACACACATAGCAATCATTGATGAAGCCGGGAGTCTCTGAAAAGACGTATGAAGGTGT
>JADBJO010000208.1:12500-40000 GCA_016801955.1 Conus betulinus
CTTGATATCTTAATGAAGTGTCCGGCGCGTGCCTGTACCCATCGTCAACACAGCGCAGGCCTCCAAGGGTGGTACAGGACTGCTCTAAAGGCAGGTGAATTCAGTGATACTCCGGGTCCTCCCCAGCACCTTCGGGTGTTTCTTTTTCTTCTATACTCTGCTGTGCAAAGACTTGAGCTTAAGGTCAGTATAGACAAAACAAGTGTTTTAGTTTTCCATGACTTGACCTACTTGACTTATGCCTCTTGATTCCTTGGGGAACACAGGGCCGCGACGACACTCCTCCAACGCACGCGATTCTGGCAGGTCCTCCTTAGCTCGGGCCACGTCATTCCGGCGGCGGCCTTCACCTCAGCGTCGACACTCCTGCGACCCACTTTCCGCTTTCCTTGTTGATTCCAATCCAGAGCCTGCCTGGTTACGATGGATACAGGCTTCCGTAGCGTGTGGCCGATCCATCCCCATTTCCGTTTCTTTGTCTCACTTTGAATAAGAACTTACCTCATCCTGTCCCACAGGTGATCGTTGGAGATGACTTCCGGCCACATGATGTTGGGGATGTTTTCTGAGTCATCTATTGATGAATGTCTGTAGCTTGTTGTGTTGGTCTTGGTTACTCTCCATGTTTCTGAACCATATAGAAGAACAGTCCACACGTTTGTGTTGAAAATCTGGATCTCGTTGCAGAGTGAGAGGGCTGTTGATCTCCAGATCAGGCGCAGGGTTTTGAAGGAGTGTCTTGCTTTGTTGATTCGGCATTTGATGTCTTCGTCTGTACCCCCATCTTTACTGACTGCACTGCCCAGGTAAAAAAACAACTTGTCAACTTCCTTGATGTCTTCTTGGTGAAGTCGCACGGGATCTTGCTGTTTGTTGTTCACCCTCATGACCTCTGTCTTCCCGATGTTGATTTGGAGCCCAGTCTTCTCAGCTTCTTCTGCAACACGACATTGCTTCTCTTGTGCATCTTGCTGCTTGTGGGAGAGGAGGCTGATGTCATCCGCGAAGTCCAGGTCCTCCAGCTGCTTCGTGAAGGTCCACTGGACACCTGTCCTCCGGCCTGCTGTAGACTGTCTCATGACCCAGTCAATCACCATCAGGAAGATTGTCGGCGAAAGTAAACAACCCTGACGGACGCCGGTTTGTACAGAGAAGGGTTCCGTCAGCTTCCCATCCTGGATGACTTGGCAGGTGGCATCTTTGTATAGTTGTTGATGATGGTGACGAACTTTGGTGGAAAGCCGTAGTGGTACATCAGTTTCCAGATGACGTCTCTGTCGACACTGTCAAAGGCCTTCTGAAAGTCGACAAAAACACTGTGTACAAGGGGGGGTCTGCTACTCCAGGGACTGTTCGATGATGATCCGCAGTGTCGCAATATGGTCTGTACATGATCTGTCTTGGCGGAAGCCTGCCTGCTCTTCCCGGAGTGTCTGGTCAAGGGCGGTCTAAAATCTCTCTAGGATTATTCTTGTCAACACTTTCCCCGGGAGAGACAGCAGCATGATTCCTCTCCAGTTGTTGCAGGATGACAGGTCCCCTTTCTTCGGCAGCTTTACAAGGTGGCCTTTCTTCCAGTCTTCTGGCACTCTCTCCTGTTCCCAGATCTTGTGTAGGAGTGGGTGTAGCATCTCAGTCGAAGTCTGCCTTTAGTGCTTCGGGTGGTATGCCGTTAGGACCCGCTGACTTGAGGAACTTGATGGCTTTGGTGATCTGTGTCTTGGTTGGGGATTGGTATTGATATCAAGGAGCTCGGTTGGTGGTGGGATGTCAGGCGGGGCTGGTGGTGCGGGTCTGTTGAGTATTTCCTTGAAGTGCTCAGCCCATCTTGCTCTCTGGTTTTCTTTGCCTGAGATGGCATTTCCGTTCTTGTCCTTGACGGGGCGACTGGGATTTCTGGTCTTACCAGAGAGTGTTCTGGTGATCTCGTATAGTCTCTTCATGTTTCTTTGCCTGCTGCAGTCTCTGCTTCGTTAGTCAGCTCCTCGATGAAGTTTCTCTCGTCTTTTCTTGCTCTTCTTTTCACTTGTCGGTTTATCTCCCAGTAGCGTGCTTGTGGTTCTTGCTTCTCTTCTTGACCTTGTGTTTGGTTGATCTTGTCTTTCAGATGTTTTCTGTCTGCGATTAGTGTCCATGTCTCCGTTGTTAACCTTTATGTTTCCTTGTCTTCTTCCCTAGGACTGTTTTGCATGTTGTCAAAAGGTAGAGACCAGACAAATAGAACTCACTGGCCCTCCAGGTTGGGGGTTTGAATTGGGCTAACAACCCGATCCTGTAAAAACTAGCCTGTTACAGAAACCACAACGACAATATCTGAAAACAAACATGGTTGAGGAAACCCTCTCTGGTACAGCCCATGACGCGAGCTTAGTTTTCCGTAAAGGTGGTAATTTGGCTGCATGTGAGAAATGGGTTTATGGTACATCAACAACATCAGTTGTAAACGCATGTAAGTATCTGGGTATTTATTTTTCCACGAAGCTCAGCTTTACTTTTTGCATGTCAAGACCTTGTGAGCAGAGGCAAATACGCTATTATGAGTGTGTTAAATGTTTTGTACACGTTTGAAAATTGTTCAGATGAGTTATTTTTCAAGTTGTTTTGATGCACCAGTTTAGCCAATAGCTGAGATTTGGGCGTTTGAAACAGGTCATGACATTGAAAAATTGCACTGTTTTGCTATGGAACGATTTTTATGTGTGGACAGACGTACCCCGAATGATTTGGTCTATGGTGGACTCGGAAGATTTCCAATTTACATCAACTCATACTTCAAAAGCATTAAATACTGGCACAAACTGATACAGATGCATAGTGACAGACTACCTGCACAAGCATACAAAACGCTGTATGACTTACATGCGAGAGGTAAAGTTACTTGGGCAACGAATATTTGAAAATGTTTATGTGTAGTTATGGTTTTTCCTTTGTATGGCTAAATCAAGATGTGGGTTGCGTCCCAAGATTTTTGACTTGTTTTAAGCAACGCGTGATAGACTGTAGGTGGCAAGACTGGGATTGTCATATCCACAGTAGTGACAGATTCTCTATGTACAGACAATTTCAAATGAATTATTTAGCAGAACCATACATTGGAATAGATATGAACAGATGTATAAAATGTGCTTTAACAAAGTTTAGATTAGGTGTCTCTGACATAACAGTGCATAGTCAGAGGTATAACAAAGATAACAGGTCTTTGCTGTGCCCTATGTGTGGATCCAGTGTAGAGGATGAAGTCCACTTTGCTTTGTGTTGCCCAGCACTAAATGATTTGAGAGCAAAATATATCCCTGCCAAGTATTATAGCAGACCATCGTTATTTAGTTTAGTCTTACTTTTGTCATCGAGAAATGAAGGTGTTATGAATCATTTTTCTATATATCTGTAGAAGTCGTTTAAACGGCGGAGTACTATGATATGATGCTATTGTAACTCATAAACACCAGGCATATGCTTGTACTGATTTTGTGCACCAAACGCGTGAAAGTTCTCATTTAGTTTTGCATATTTTCCTTTCAAATGGGGCTTTGGCCTTTTTCGAATAAAATATCGTTATCGTTATCGTTATCGTTATCTCTCTTCTCTGTCTCTGTCTCTGTCTCTCTCTCTCTCTCTCTCTCTCTCTCTCTCTCTCTCTCTCTCTCTCTCTCTCTCTCTCTCTCTCTCTCTCTCTCTCTCTCTCTCTTAAGATTCCCGATTACAAATGATGAACATCACAGAGTGAAGCAGGAAAATAAAGCACTGACTGACTTGTTAACCTACCACCTAGTTACAAAGGTAACAACTAACAGCCCCTGACTGACTTGTTAACCTACCACCTAGTTACAAAGGTAACAACTAACAACCCCTGACTGACTGTGTTAACCTACCACCTAGTTACAAAAGTAACAACTAACAGCCCTGACTGACTTGTTAACCTACCACCTAGTTACAAAGGTAACAACTAACAGCCCCTGACTGACTTGTTAACCTACCACCTAGTTACAAAAGGTAACAACTTACTTACTACAAAGGAATTACTACACAATGATATGAAAAAAGTCAGTGAGAGGTAGACAGCAAACACAAACAAACAAAAAACCAAACACAGGACACTGAATACCTAATAACTGAATGAGTATGATACACCGATCCAATGTATGTGGACAGCCGTGAAAAACGACAGATCTACGAGGATCTCTAGCGGATGAGAGGGATGGGAATGGTTGGAGGGGGGATAAGAGAGGTGAGGAGAGGAGAAGGGACCTCTCTCTCTCTCTCTCTCTCTCTCACACACACACACACACACACACACACACACACACACACACACACACACACACACACACACACGTGTGTGTGTGTGTGTGTGTGTGTGTGTGTGTGTGTGTGTGTGACACGCAACACTAACAGAAACTGCTTCAGTTCGCACGGTTGCTTCGTTCTGAGCACAGGCTGAGAACACTGCCCGCAGTGTTTGGAAGCTCTCCAAAACAACATGGTTTCGCGCTGAAAATTCGCATGATTTCAACGGCGTCGGCTTCATGGCAATTTCCTGTTTCGAAAGATTTCCTCTTTGAGCCCTACCCTCAACATTTACTTTCCTTTTCTTCTTTTTCTTCTTCGTCTTCTTCTTCTTCTTCTGTACAACACCTGCAGTCATTAGGCTGATTTTGATTGCACAGATTGGGACTCAGAGAGAGAGAGAGAGAGAGAGAGAGAGAGAGAGAGAGCAGGATAGGTGATCCGTTTAGCCAGGGCCACTTCAGTGGGTCTCAGCAGCAAAAGCATACACAAATTGTCTCCCCTGGCCGTCGTTCTAATTCCTGGTGGCCTTGGGAGAGAAGGATAAGTCTGTATTGTGTGCGGCGCTGCAGGCAGAGGTTTTGTTTTGTGGTGACCTCTCCTTTGGTGCTTTGTAGCTGACTGTAGCCTTGATTACGTTTTGCTTGTGGTGACCTCTCCTTTGGTACTTTGTAGCTGACTGTAGCCTTGATTACGTTTTGTTTGTTGTGACCTCTCCTTTGGTACTTTGTAGCTGGCTGTAGCCTTGATTAGGTTTTGTTTGTGGGTGACCTCTCCTTTGGTGCTTTGTAGCTGGCTGTAGCCTTGATTAGGTTTTGTTTGTGGTGACCTCTCCTTTGGTGCTTTGTAGCTGGCTGTAGCCTTGATTAGGTTTTGTTGTGGTGACCTCTCCTTGGTGCTTTGTGTAGCTGGCTGTAGCCTTGATTACGTTTTGTTTGTTGTGACCTCTCCTTTGGTGCTTTGTAGCTGGCTGTAGCCTTGATTAGGTTTTGTTTGTGGTGACCTCTCCTTTGGTGCTTTGTAGCTGGCTGTAGCCTTGACTGGTTTGTCGGGATGATGTTGTTCTGGATATTGACCAGCATGATTAGGCTTGCGGCCTGCCTACGCTGCTGGAGGCTGAATCTTCGAAGTCTGCTCAGCATGTTCTTGACACTAGGATGGAGTGCAAAGCCAGTCGCTCCTATGGCTTCGATTTTGTCCACTTTCCTCTGTGTATGAGGGTCCCACATGACGAAACTGGCACACTCCGGTGGAGTCTGATCAAGACAAGTAAACCCGCTCTCACTTCAGGGGACCCGACCTTCAAATTCTGACGCAGAAATCTCGGTGTCCTGCTGGCTTTACCTGTCATCACTTCCAGATCGGTGGGAGCCACAACTGATCAGCGGCTCCTTGACGGCGATGCCTGTGAATTTCTCTGATGACGAGGTATCCAGGATGTGGCTATGCCGCTGCAAGGTATAGTGCAGGGGCTATGGACTTGTGGACACAAGGAGCATTGCGCGCTTCTCAGGACGGAGGGCCGTGTCCTGGCTATCCTCCTGGTCTCCAGAAAACACGCAGGAGCACTCCGTGCAGGGGGCAGTTAATCATTTTGAATAAGATGGTTTGCTAAAATGTGTCAAATTCAAAAGGCAAAGGCATGCCAGACACAGTCGGGCTAGCCACTAAGGATTAAAATCCAAACGGGATTAAAAGTAACGCTTCGAAAATCCCGAGTAAAACACTGTACACAGCTCCACAAGCTTCACGGGCTCACAAATTGATAATGGACCTGCACCAATAGAAGATGATGATAAAACCTGGGCCTAAATGCCTTTAATTCCAGAAAAGGAGTTGAACAGCTAAAAATTCATGACTTTAAAGGACAGACTTGCATTTAAAGAGGAAGGGGGTAGGGACAAAAATCCTCCTTCAGTGAGTGCTGTCATTCTCGTCTTGTCCCTCCAAAGGTGAGGCCAGCAGGACTAACAAACAACAGCTCTGTCCTTGGGGAAAAAGCTTTCCGGGCTTGCTGGTGGATTCCGGTCACTGGTTGTGTCAGAACCACTTCATTGAAGCAAAACGGAAACCTTGAAAATGGTGCAGATCCCCTTGCCCACATGATTAGTGTCTCCAGAAAACAAAAGCTCTCTGTGACGGGGGAACATCAAGAATTTTCAATAAGATGGTAGGCAAAAATTTGTCTTTTTTGTTTTTGGTAACAGTTTTGTGTTGTTTTTTTTTATCCTTCGTAGTTCATGAAAAAGAGACAGAAATAATTAGAGAGAGAGAGAGAGAGAGAGAGAGAGAGAGGGCTAAAGATAACAAGCTACGTAGTACATGGAGAGACGTCAAAATAAACAATCATTTCCTAATTACAACTATTCACAATCAATATTTGCATTTGTTTATTTGGGACTGCTACATGTACGCAAGTTTGCACGTTTTGCACAATTCACTGTGCAGTAAAGAATGTATGGCCTGGCAGTTACATGTGTGCCGTGTCCACGTTCAAACCTAAACGATCTGCATCACCAGGGAGAGAGAGAGATGACTCTTGTCCCCTTAAATCTGACAAGAACACACCTGCAATATTAAGCTAGGATTCTCTAGATCTTTTTTTTTTTTATTGTCTTTAACCGTAGGCTCGTCTATGCACATTAAAACGCTGTTTTAACTCCATTTTAGATGTCAAAGGAGAGCAGGCTAATGTATAATACTAATAAGTTGTCTAGCCATGCAAATTTCTAATACCAAATGCCCCTTACCGCCCCATTAAGAGATGATATGTTGGCACATCGTCGATAGAGTTATATGACAGTGGAGGGTAGCAACAGGAAAGAGAGCTAACTGGAGGCGCCTGCATGTAATGAGTGCTAGGGATGTCTGCATGATAAGGACAGCTCTGGCACCGCATGCAGCAGTGCTGGCGTCCATGAAGACTGCGTGTGGTAAGGCGTGTAGCGCCATAAACTGCACAAGTTCTCTCTATTTCAATGTCCCGAAAAATCTCATTTCCAAAAGAGTAGAAAAGTTTGTTGGTTATATAGTCTTTTTTTCTGACTCAAAATCAGAATTGAAAGAAAAATAAATAAAACAAAAGCCGGTATATATGTATATATATATATATATATATATATATATATTTTTTTTTTTTTTTTTTTTTCCAATTGTTAAACAAAGCTTGCTCTTACGCCTTAGATTGAAGAAATAGGGGAAGATAAGCATTCATATCTGCAGTGGTAGTTAATTCTGCCTAACTAACAGTATGGGCTTGAGAGGATAAATGGAGAATAATATATGCTTCTCAAAATGAGCCTTCGACAAGCTTATAGTCTCCAAGGGGGAGAGACAATCTCCATTGAGAAGGAAAGTCACTAACATACACCTCCTGGTCAGATACCGGCATTTCGAAACCTGACTGATTTTCCTCGGAGACTGCGAAAAGTGGCAACTTATCGCCATTGAGGGTGAGATTAACGTCCTATCGGCCTGAGGCCCTTAAGGACAAGGTACCTGCAGACGTAGGTCTGCATATTTGTGGCAACTGCTGTCGCCTGGCAGTAGTGGGTAGTTTCAGTGGGGGTCTTCGCATTTGTCTCCCAGAGCTCGTGTTCCTCTTGAACATTGGCTCAAGTCTGATCGTAATCTTCCTGAATGTTGGTTCAAGTTTGGTGGAATTGGTCTTGAACGTTGGTTCAATTTCAGGTTGTTGGTCGACCGACTATTGGCGTCGGTGTGTGTGTGTTGCCCGGCCTTCTTCATGCTTGGGTGGCAATGGTCCTGTGCCGTGTGAGGCCGCCTCAAGGAGGGAGCAGGACGAAAGTCGCTGGAGCGCTGCATGAGTCCCTAAAAATTTGGCGGGCACTCGCTGACTGCGGCCGAGAGGGCAATTTTTCAGCCCAACCCCCATAAGGAGTGCCCCCATGTCTGTCACCCCACAAAACAGCACGGTATTCCAGGCCACGGTAGTCGCAGTCAGGCAGCGCTCCTTCGCCAATCGCCCCACATCTCCAGGAGCCGTCCCCCGGCGACACAGGCTAGACCCGCCGTCACCCACATGGCTGGAAGGTTGTCTGCGCCGCCCGACACTGATCTCTCACATCAGTGTCCCTCAAAGGAGAATTAGCTGCCACCTCTCCCCTGGCGTCCACTGCTATTTGCCTTTTCGGTTTTAAGAAAAATGCTATCCCAGAAAAAGGCTGCAATACCATAGTATGTTTGCTGAATTTTCAAAAAAAACAACCAAACGTGCCACCTAAGAAGCAAAGAAAATCATGAAAAAGCAAAAAAAAAACTGCATTTTCTTGTGAAAAGTAGAAAATGTAAAAAGATAACCTCTTAGACACAAGTGCTCAGGGCAGTTCTTTGAATGAATCCACAAGGGACTAAATTAAATAGACGAATAAATTCTAGGGATAAGTAACCGAGCACCATTCCAGCAACTTACAGAGCAGCTTGGTGTTGCAATGACTGCAAGAAATATTCAATTATAAAACAAAACTTGCTCTGTAAGTTGCTGGATATATATATATATATATATATATATATATATATATATATATATATATATATATATATATATATATATCTTGTTTGGTCTATCAGTGGGAGATTGCATCTCTTACGAGATCCAAGGAAAGGTTGTTCTGCACAATTCTTAGCCGCTGACAATGCTTGGGTTATTGAACAGCAGAGCTGACCACTCAGACTGTTCTATATCTTTTGATCTCCCTTGCATCCTTAAATGGATCCTCAAGCATAGGCTCAAAGACTGTCCCTTACATTTGATACTGTTTGCGTAATGCTTTTAGTTTTCAACAACATTTTTTCTCTCCACACTTTTAATTCTACGACCTTTTTCGCTGGCTGCTTTGGGGGTGCTGTTGCATTCTTTTTCAAACCCTTGGCGGTCGGAACACCACAGAATTATGGACTGTGGTGTGTCTCTATCTGACGCCAAGAGCACAGACACAATCAGCCGTGTCTCCCTGATGAGTCCGATCCAGCGAACGAAAGGCCTCGGAGCAGGCGACACATATAGATCTGTCTTCGAGAGGGATTGAGATAGTTTCCTCATGCAGCTAGTAAAGGTTTTCATACTTATGATATACATTTTCCCAGTCATAACTGTAATGACAGAAGAATTGTTAACCTGCCGATTTCGATAATGTCACTGTGCAGATGACCTTCTCCCATGGGCACGAGTGTGGCTGAGAGACCGATTCTCGAGGCACACACCCGTGGGCAGTAGGGGCAATTGAACGTGGCTAATGTGGGAAGGGAGGACACCAAGGCCTTGCGTTTTTCTCTTGCAGTAGTCATGTGGTTGCGGCGGTTGTCTTCAAATTCTTCCTGGGCCTTCCTGGTTAGACTTCGCCATTCTGCTCTGTCTTGGGCACAAACCTCTAGGTCTTTTGCAGGCGTGTAGCTGTGCTTCAGATTGTCTTTTACACAGTCTTTTGAAGCGCTTTTTCTGGGCGGCCTCTTCTCTGGCCCTGCCTCAGTTCTCCGTATAGCAACTGCCGAGGCAGTCTGTGAGGCTCCATACGGATGACATGTCCAGTCCAGCGAAGCTGGGCCTTCATAATCATGGCTTCGATGCGAGCAGACCGGCCCTGTCCAGGACTTCGAGGTTGGTCACTCGGTCTTGCCACCTGATGCCCATAATCGCTCGTAGTGATCTCGTGTGGAAGCGTTCAAGCTGTTTCGTGTGTTTCCGGTACAGCGTCCAGGACTCACAGCCATAGAGGAGACTAGAGAGAACAACAGCTTTGTAGACCTTGATCTTTGTGTCGAGCTTGATGCTTTTGTGGGTCATCACACGAGTACGTAGGCGGCCAAGAGCTTGGCTGGCTTTGCTGATCCTGGCAGAGATTTCTCTGTCAAGAGAGCCATCACTGGAAATGACGCTCCCGAGGTACTTGAAGTGCTCGACAGTTTTCAGAATGGTGCCTCCGATGGTGATGGTGGGGGGAGGTTTGCACTGTTAGGCCTGGGGAGGGTTGGTAGAGCACTTCCGTTTTTCCAAGGCTGATTGTGAGGCCAAAAAGCCGAGAGGCTTCCGCAAACTTGCTGACAATGAACTGGAGATCCGCTTCTGTGTGTGCCATCAGGGCACAGTCGTCAGCAAATAGTGCGTCAGTCACAAGTCTCTCGACTGTTCGGGTCTTGGCGCTCAGCCGACGAAGGTCAAACAGAGAGCCGTCCAGCCTGTACTTGATGTAGATGCCTCTGTCAAGATCCCGAGGGCATGGTTCAGCACGCATGTGAAGAACAGGTTGAACAAGACCGGAGCGAGGACACAGCCCTGCTTGACGCCGTTCGAGATTTCAAAGGGAGCAGAGCTGTCACCCCCCAACAAGCAAAGCACAAGACCAACCATGTCGTCGTGTGG
This sequence comes from Conus betulinus, assembly GCA_016801955.1. Taxonomy (NCBI): domain Eukaryota; kingdom Metazoa; phylum Mollusca; class Gastropoda; order Neogastropoda; family Conidae; genus Conus; species Conus betulinus. Next base: position 23,167 of record JADBJO010000208.1, read on the forward strand.
AATAGCATTATATATATATATATATATATATATATATATTTGTTAAAAATAGTATGATAAAAGGAAGTTTTAAAAATCAACAGATCTGTTTCGAGCCAGCGCTCTCGTCAGGATCCTGACGAGAGCGCTGGCTCGAAACAGATCTGTTGATTTTTAAAACTTCCTTTTATCATACTATTTTTAACAGATGTTGCTCCCCCAAGGGTTGAGCACCTTAAGATTTTTATTAGGCGTTTTAGCCAGTATTTTAATATATATATATATATATACTTTTTTTTTTTTTTTTTTTTTTTTTAAACAAGTAGGCCTATCGACTGTAGCTCGGTGTCCGACTTTCAATAAAACCGCTTTTCTCTAAAAGGTAGGAAACTGTAAGTGTGTTGCAGGTTTGCAGGAGTTTACACGCACTACACACGCACTGCAAAACAAGGTCTTGCACTGTCCAAAAGGATTTTCAGCGTTGGTGGCTAAGTTATCGTTAGTTTTGAGGAGTGAACCAATGTTAAACAGTTTGATTTATGTCTTTATGTCACTCCACCAAAACTTTTCCAGTTGTCTGTCCAGGAAGTTTCTTCGTTTGAAGGCTCTGCAAACAGTTTGAATTTCCTCTCGCGAATGAAACCAAGAAACATCAACAACGACGGCAGCGACGACAACAGTAGCGAGAACAAAAACCAGCTCCAACAACGACAACGACAACAGTAACAAGAACAAAAACCGGCCCTAAACGAAAAAAAATAAAGAACTCCGCTCTCCAAATTACCCCCCGAAAAAGAAAATTTTTTTTCCTTTTGTTCCATGAAAGACAAATGTCCATGTTACAGACGTATGTGCCTTATTCACCTCAGGCTCCAAGAGATAACCCATAACAAAGGGAATAAATAGCGTCATTTTGCCGAGTAGCGAAAGACGGCCATTGTTCCCTTGAAATAGCCCAGTCCCATCTCTCATCCCCCACCTTCGCCTCTCGTCGCCTTCCGCCTTCATCTCCCCGAACCCTTCCGCTTCCGCTTCCCTCTACCATCCATCCCTCTCTACCATCCCACCCCCCACCCCTCTCTACCATCCCACCCCACACCCCTCTCTCTCTACCATCCCCACCCATCCCTCTCTACCATCCCGCCCCATCCTTCTCTACCATCCCACCCCAACCCTCTCTACCATCCCACCCCAACCCTCTCTACCATCCCCCACCATCCCTCTCTACCACCATCCCGCTCCATCCTTCTCTACCATCCCACCCCACCCCTCTCCACCATCCCTCTCCACCCTCCCCGCTCCATCCTTCTCTACCATCCCGCTCCATCCTTCTCTCTACCATCCCACCCCATCCCTCTCTACCATCCCACCCCATCCCTCTCTACCATCCCACCCCCCACCCCTCTCTACCATCCCACCCCATCCCTCTCTACCATCCCACCCCCCCCCATCCCTCTCTACCATCCCACCCCATCCCTCTCTACCATCCCACCCCATCCTCTCTCTACCATCCCACCCCATCCCTCTCTACCATCCCCGCCCCATCCCTCTCTACCATCCCACCCCCAACCCTCTCTACCATCCCACCCCAACCCTCTCTACCATCCCACCCCATCCCTCTCTACCATCCCACCCCATCCCTCTCTACCATACCACCCCAACCTTCTCTACCATCCCCACCCCATCCCTCTCTACCATCCCACCCCACCCCCTACCCTCTCTACCATCCCACCCCATCCCTCTCTACCATCCCACCCCAACCCTCTCTACCATCCCACCCCAACCCTCTCTACCATCCCACCCCAACCCTCTCTACCCCCCCCATCCCATCCCTCTCTACCATCCCACCCCCCCCCTCTCTACCATCCCACCCCATCCCTCTCTACCATCCCACCCCACCCATCCCTCTCTACCATCCCACCCCCCCTCCCTCTCTACCATCCCACCCCATCCCTCTCTACCATCCCACCCCATCCCTCTCTACCTACCCATCCCCATCCCACCCCAACCCTCTCTACCATCCCACCCCAACCCTCTCTACCATCCCACCCCATCCCATCCCCTCTCTACCATCCCACCCCATCCCTCTCTACCATCCCACCCCATCCCTCTCTACCCATCCACCCCCAACCCTCTCTACCATCCCACCCCAACCCTCTCTACCATCCCACCCCAACCCTCTCTACCATCCCACCCCCATCCCTCTCTACCATCCCCCCCCATCCCTCTCTACCATCCCACCCCAACCCTCTCTACCATCCCACCCCATCCCTCTCTATCATCCCACCCCCATCCCTCTCTACCATCCCACCCCAACCCTCTCTACCATCCCACCCCATCCCTCTCTACCATCCCACTACCACCCCCCATCCCTCTCTACCACCCCCCCTCCATCCCTCTCTCTACCCATCCCACCCATCCCTCTCTATCATCCCACCCCCCATCCCTCTCTACTCCCACCCCATCCCCCACCATCCACCCCATCCCTCTCTACCATCCCACCCCATCCCTCTCTCTCCCATCCCACTCCATCCCTCTCTACCATCCCACCCCATCCCTCTCTACCATCCCACCCCAACCCTCTCTACCATCCCCCCACCATCCCTCTCTACCATCCCACCCCAACCCTCTCTACCATCCCACCCCATCCCTCTCTACCATCCCGCTCCATCCCTCTCTACCATCCCTCTCTATCATCCCACTACCCTACCACCCCATCCCTCTCTACCATCCCGCTCCATCCCCTCCTCTCTCTACCATCCCACCAACCCTCTCTACCATCCCACCCCATCCCTCTCTACCATCCCACCCCATCCCTCTCTACCATCCCGCTCCATCCCTCTCTACCATCCCCCACCCCATCCCACCCCAACCCTCTCTACCATCATCCCACCCCATCCCTCTCTACCATCCCACCCCATCCCGCTCCATCCCTCTCTACCATCCACCCCCCCATCCCTCTCTACCATCCCACCCCATCCCACCCCCCCCCATCCCTCTCTACCATCCCCCCCCCATCCCTCTCTATCATCCCCCCCCCCCCATCCCCCTCTCTACCATCCCACCCCATCCCTCTCTACCATCCCACCCCAACCCCTCTCTACCATCCCACCCCCAACCCCATCCCTCTCTATCATCCCACCCCCCATCCCTCTCTATCATCCCACCCCAACCCTCTCTACCATCCCACCCCCACCTCTCTCTACCATCCCACCCCATCTCTCTCTACCATCCCACCCCAACCCCCTCTACCATCCGACTTTAACCCCTCTCTACCATCCCACTTTAACCTTCTCTACCATCCCACCCCATTGTGACCTGTACTACTTAAGAGTACTTGCTCAAATTTGGCTAGCAGGGATGAAAGGCTTTACTGGGCACACTAGAAATGACTTTTTTTTTTTTTAATTTAATAGCGTATGTTTGAAATCATACCTTGAAATATTTGATTCGAAGGTAAAGTATATAGCGCAGTGCGGTTGAGAATTGTAGGGACTGAACAAAAGCTGATGTCATGGTGAATCTGTACATATTTAAGCGAATGAAGGAAAAATGCTAGGTTACCGCGGGTCGGTGTAGTTGTTACATAGGCAGCCATAGTGAATCTATGACGACATTGTGTGACGTACACAACGGGGAATTCTTTCCTGTCCCAGCATTCACTGCGCGGTTTAGCCGTCTGGAAATGACATGGACTTGCTCTTTGTACCACGGATTGTTCAGCATACGAAGGGCCGCCATTTTCTGATATCACGTGTGTGATAGGCAGGAGATAATGGGCTGCTTGCTCGTGGTTCTTGATGGTAATTCTGTTGGCGTTAAAGATATTTTGGGAGTTTAGTTGTGCACAGCTTATGACCTTGTGTACAGTGAAACTAACAGGTAGGCCTATCCAGAATAAACTTACATAAATTCCTCTGTCCGATGCATTCGTTACTGGTTTAATTTACTGCAGACGAAAGAGCATAGCTGACCTGGTAAAGCATAATATAAATAAATTATGAATTAGACTTTGGGGGAAAAAACTGGGTATCAGATATACGTAACTTTTGATTGAAGATTGAAGTAGGGCTGAATCAAGGTGTTGGCCATGTCAACGAATTATCAGCATTTGTCACCAGAGTTTGGTTAATTGGGACTGACAGTAATGGCATGAACTGATCGTGTTCAAATTAGTAACAGATTTAGCATGTATATCAACCATATATTTTGCTTGATATGAATAAGTACTTGAAATACATAACAACAAGGCTTTGTTTGGATATATGCGACTTAACTGTATATTATCATCGTTAAAGATATTCTGACAACAATAATCTAAAGCGTCCTTTGTGCAAAAAAAAATTGAAAAAGATGAACATTTTATTTTGTGTTGTCCACTTCTCAAAGAAAACAGTCCAAAATGTATTCTTGGAAGATATTATCAACATCCATGTGACTTCAACTTAAGATTGTTTTTGTCTTCCAAAAAAGATAGTGAGATGAAAAAATCTGTCAATTTTCTGTACAAAGAATTCAAGTTGAGAGAAATTGCGGTGTCATGATTCGAAAGTTTTCTTAGCAATTCATTTGGTGTAAATATTGTTAACTGTTCCATGGTTTTAGTTTTCTGCAACTGTAGTAAATATTGTGATGTTTACAGTTCTGAGTTTCTCTTTGCAATTGATACGATTTCTTCAGATGTAGCGATGTACTGTTAAGCGCTTTGCGAAGGCTGTACTTTTTGTTGGTCCACTTATCTCTTCATGACAGGCCACGTTCTAAATGAATAAATTTTATCACATTTGCACTCTCTCTCTCTCTCTCTCTCTCTCTCTCTCTCTCTCTCTCTCACGCACGCACGCACGCACACACACACACACACTTACACACACACACACACACACACACACACACACACACACACACACACACACACACACACACACACACACACACACACACACACACACACACACACACACATACACACACACACACACGCGCGCGCGCGCGCGCACACACACACAACTGGGAATGAGAGAGAGAGAGAGAGAGAGAGAGAGAGAGAGAGAGAGGTGGAATAGGACTTGGTGCATGGGAAGGGTGGCTGAGAGCGTCTAGCGGCCGAATTCCTCGCGAAAGTGCGTTTTGAGAGGAAAGAGAAAAAGAAAAGAAAAGAAAAAAAAAAAAAAAAAGAAAAACCCACTCACGATGTATATGCAAAAGAGCACTACTGCTATAGACCCTAGACTGCTTCAAATGGACTAAGTTCTAGCAAGGTCGCGAAGTGAAGTTAGCGAGAAGATCAATGCAAGGGGAAATACTCTCCCAGTCAATGGAGAAGCGAGAGAGCAGGCCAAAGGGTCGTTGAACTGGCGGCTGATGACTGTCTGCTAGCCTGCATCAGGCGCCGGAGCCATCAATTGGCTGCTATGGTGTCCGCCATTGTAAAAAAAAAAAAAAAAAGAAAATTTTAAAGAGATCTATAATGTATATTTCTTCATAAAAAGTGAAAACACACAGGGGATTTTTCTTTAAGGTGAAAACTGGTCTTCTTTGTTTCAGAAGGAAAAATCCAAGTTTTGCGATGGGAAGAAACTTATTCTAGAAATGGACCTACATGCGCATGCGTGCGTGCGTGCGTGTGTGTGTGTGTGTGTGCGCGCGCGCGCGCGCGCGCGCGTGCATACATATGTGCGCACACGTGTTGTGTGTCAAGAAATCCTGCAACATAATTGAAAGAACATAATCTCTGCCTATCTGTTGGCATCATGCCTCCTGTGATGAAACGGATTGTCACTTTGACGTGTCGCCTGCAATATTGATCTCTTGACGTTCATTCACTTTCCTTTCCTCTGTCGTTGTTTTTTTTTCTCTCTTCTCCCTGCTCTTTGTCTCAAAAGCTCTTTCCTTCTCTGTAGTAAATCAGATAGTGTTGAGACATTTGGTACATCAGGTTATATCACAGGGAAATCAGCCACGTGCTTTAAAATGAGAAGAAAGAAAACAGTGTTAATGCAAAGGGATTTGTGTGCAAGAGGAACATAGAAGCATTTCAGCTGCTGTCCATTTTCTGCTACCTTGCATACACGCATTACGTAATAAATGTTTTGTTTGTTATAATGAGAATACACATACAACTTGAGATTACATTAAACCGAAATGCTAATTTCAACACCATTTGAGTGTAAAGGCCTACACTTATGGGTATTTGTAATACTCTCCCCCCCCCTTTTTTTTTTTCGAGGTTAGTGTGACGTTGAGAGAGAAAACGGTGAGCCTGCGAGCAGTAGGGGCCGCTCGCCAGGGATGCAGGCTGTTTCAGGCGCTAACCATTGGCCCTTTCTGCTGCCCAGCGTCCCGTGCAGGCCCCTATAAATGCGTGCGCGCAGGATGACTTGGCCCAGTTCGCTGCGAGTGTGGCATAGCATTGGACGCCAGGGGAGAGGTGGCAGCTCTCCTTTGAGGGACACTGATGTGAGAGATCAGTGTCGGGTGGCGCAGATAACCTTCCAACCATGTGGGTGACGGCAGGTTGAGCCCTGTGTCGCTGGGGGATGGCTCCTGGAGATGTGGGGCGATCGGCGAAGGGGTGCTGTCTGACTATGACTACCGTGGCTCCGACGGCCATGCTCTGTTTTGCGGGGAGGCAGACATGGTAGACACTCCTTATTGGGGTTCGGCTGAAAATGCCCTCATGGCCGCAGTCAGGGAGTACCTGTCAAATATTAGGGGCTCGTGCAGCGCTCCAGCAACTTTCGTCCTGCTCCCTCCTTGAGGCGGCCTCACGCGGCACAGGACCATCGCCACCCGAGCATGAAGAAGGCCGCCCGATGGTCCTCGAGACGGCAACACACACCGATGCCCCATCGTCGGTCGACCAACAACCAGATGTTGAACCAACATTCAAGAGGAACACGACAGAATGGAACCAACGTTCAAGAGGAACACGAGCTCAGAGAGAGGAAGGCGACGACCCCCACTGAAACCCGCCCGCTACTGCCGACGACAGCAGTTGCCACTAAAATGCAGACCTACATGTGTAGTATACTTGTCCTTAAGGGCCTCTGGCCGATAGGACGTAAACCTCCCCCTTAACAGTAACAGTAACATGACTCAGCGCTTTTTGTAATACTCGACAGCACGACTGTCTTACTGTTGGAGCGAGTGAGTTCTTTAATTCAGGGTCAGTTCAGACTTTAAAAAAAAAAAGTTGACACGCAGTGTTTCTTGCAAGTCCTACTGTTGGAAAGTGGATGACCATTTGGTTCCTATTCCTAATGGTTTTCATAGTCACCTCTTTGTTGTAACATTTAAACGTTTCCTTTTTTTATTTCATGTGCCACAAGTGGATGTGAAATAGCCCTTGCCTTGCCTGCCTTCAAAACCAAGATGGCTGGTCAAGATTCGGAGGTATTTGAAAGAGACGGTGGTGTAGATGCGACCGCCAGAACCGTGTGTGCCAAGGACAGTGATGGAGGCGTCAGCACGGTGAGCGTTCTTGACGATCGGCAACTACAAGCCATTTCAAGTGTTGTCAGCACGCAAACTGGAACGATTTTTGATCAAGCTGCAGTCCCCAGGCTCCGTTCTGGCTGCCCCCTCGGGGGCTGCAAGTGTGAGTGCACCTACAGCTCAGGCCTTTCAGGCTCCGCATGTGGCTGCTTGCTCACTGCTTGGTGCGACGACATCATCGTCATCTGGGCTACTGGAAGGCATTCGCCTTTTCTCCTATCCCGATCCCGACCACCCCCCACAGCTATAATGACGGACGCATCCCGTTCAGGATGGGGAGGCAGCCTTCAGTCTCAGACAGCAAGCGCAGTGTAGGCGAGACAGGAATGCAAGCAACATATAAACTACCTGGAGTTGCAGGCAGTGTGGAATGCCCTGCGGCCATTTCAGGCCACAGTAGCAGGGCAGTCAGTCTGCACCCAGATAGACAACAGGACAGCTGCGGCATACATCGTGAAGGAGGATGGGGGGGGGGGGGGGGGGGGGGACGAAATCCCTCAGTCTGTCTCGTCTGTACCTTGTCGCCTTCTGCTGTGGTGTGCCAGAGTCACGGGGTCACACTGATACCGGTGTACGTGAGGGGGATGGGAACACCATTGCCGACTCTCTCTCTCTCTCTCCCGGAACAAGGAGACGGAGTGGCACCTACCTCCTCCGATTGCCCAGGACATCTTTCGCCACTTCGGCCGACCCCCAGATCGACCTGTTTGCTTCCCGAGAGACGACGCAGGTGAGGAGGTACATGTGCCTCCAGAGGGGCGACCGTCACGCCTATGCAGTGGACGCCCTCAGCCAGACCTGGACCTTTCCTCTCCTCTATGCCTTCCCGCCACCCACTCTGGCGCCGACGGTGGTGAACAAACTGAAGGAGACCAACTCCAGAATGCTACTGGTGGCCCCCTGCCGGAGCGACGTCCCCTGGACACCAAGGATCATGAACATGCTGTACGACACGCCCCGCGGGATCCCGCTGTCCCCAGACCTCCTGATGGACACCACGACGGGCCGACCTGTGAGGAACCTGGAGGCCCTTCGGCTGACAGTATGGCCCATATGCGGTCGGCCACAGGGCTCAACGTCCCGGCAGCTACCTTTGAAGTTCTGGAAGGAAGCTGGCGGGCAAGTACACGGCGGCAGTACCAGGCTGTGTGGCGAGAGTGGTTGGGCTTCTGTACCAACAAGTCTTTGGACCCAGCTACAGTTTCCATAGAAAAGATGCTGGAGTACCTACACATCTGTTTGATAAGGGTCTCTCATGGAGGACCCTGAATGTGCATAGATCCGCGATTTCTAGTGTGTTAGAATCGCACAAATGTGATCCTATTGGTAGGCACCCTGTTGTGTGTAGATTTATTAAAGGTGTGTTCAACAAGAGGCCCCCTCCTGTCAAAGTGTTACCCCACCTGGGACATAAGAGTGTTTTTATTGCATGTGGCCCAGTGGCACCCAGCGGAGGATTTACCCCTTGTTAAATTCACGCATTAGGTGGTTTCATGCTCTCTCGGCATTCACAGCCAAACGAGTCAGTCATCTAGTATTGTTCTCCATCGATAGCGATTTGTGCCACATAGGACCAGTTGTATTGTGCTACAGACAGCCTTCGGCTCAAAAAAACGGATAGGCCTTCACATCGTGCCCCCCCCCCCCCCCCCCCCCCCCCCCCCTGTGAAACTAAGTGTGTGTGAGGAGGAAGAGGCTGTGTCCAGTTACATATGTGTGGGAGTTCTACCACGTGAGTCAGTGGCTCGCGCGGAATCTCTCGCGATACAAGACGCAGCGCTACCTCTTTAAGCCTCAGGATAATTCCAGGAATGTGACCTTGTGTGACCTGTTTGCATGCATGCACAGACTCATAAGGCCTTGTACATACGGAACTTCGTACATGCACAAGTACAGACAGTATGCTTTCGGGATAGAGAAAGGAACTGTCCGTGTACATAATCATGTCCTCATCTATCCTTGTCCTTACTACTTTAGGCCTACTATGCCTTTGTGTATATAACCTGTATATAAAAAGTCTGTATATACATGAACTGAGGGTTTGATGCCTTTGGTAGACATTCTGTGGCTTCAGTCTCTCGTCTCTCTCTCTCTCTCTCTCTCTCTCTCTCTCTCTCTCTCTCTCTCTCTCTCTCTCTCTCTCTCTCTCTCTCATGGAATCCATGCAATTATCAAACAGTCAGCCATAATGGTAGGCCATTACACTCAAATGGTGTGGAAAAAGGATAAATCTTAGAGTGAAACGTCAATTACATAAAACAATGAGAATATCTACACTATGGTGTAATGGCCTACACAATGATAGTCGCATAGCTTGTCTCCCTTCTCTGTTACATGTTCCTTCTCGTATTACAAAAGCGCCGAGTCAACCCGCGCGCACGCATTTATAGGGGCCTGCAAGGGACGCTGGGCAGCAAAAAGGGCCATTGGTCAGTGCCTGAAACAGCCTGCATCCCTCGCGAGCGGCCCCAACTGCTCGCAGGCTCATAGTTTTCTCTCAACGTCACACAAACCTCGAAAAAAAAGGGGAGAGCATTACAAATACTATAAGTGTAGGCCATTACACAATGGTGTAGAAATTCTAATTTTATGACGTTTCACTCTGAAATTTATCAATCATATAAAATCCAACTACTCTGTCTGTCTGTCTGTCTGTCTGTCACACACACACACACACACACACACACACACACACACACACACACACACACACACACAGTCGCGCGCGCGCGCACATACACACACACACACACACACACACACACACACACACACACACACACACACACACACACACTGAAGTCAATGAAACATATTCTCTATGTAGCTCAAAAAAGCAGTGTTTTGCTAGTATTTCTCCAGTAGGGCAGTACCTGAACACAAGTCTGCCTGCTGTTCAGCTCTGAACGTATGACGTGATATCGGACATCAATATGTTTTGATCTTTGACGGTTCACTGGGCTGTGTCCGAGAGCAACTTTACCTTGGCTGTCATCAAATATCTGGATGTCCAGTGCCAATGTTTCTCTCAAAACTTGGCTGAAATACAAACTCTCTGGGTTTGCGTCTGCCAGACCGATGCATTCAGCCTCACAAGTTGAAAGTGCCACCACCGTTTATCCTGGATTTCCAGGATATCAGAGGACACTTTTCTGGACCAGTAACCTGAAGTACTGTGTTTATCTTCAGAACTCGTGGCCCAATCAACATCACTGTAACTTATGAGCAGCAACCTTTCTCCCTCTTTCTTTAACACAACTCCTAGTCCGCAGTTCCCTTCAGATATCTCAACACGTGTTTAACTGCCACCCACTGACATTGAAGTGGGTTAGACAAGTACCGAGACTGCTTGGTAAGAACACAACAAATATCAGGTCTAGTAGGCGTCATCACATATATCACCCTACGATTTCACGGTATGTGGGTGGATCAACTGCTTCATTTCCAGTCCATTCTAGTTTTTGTTCAGATGGGGTGTCCCTTGGTTTACAATCAGACATTCCTTATCTTTCAAGTATATTCTCAATGTGCTTTTTTTTTTTTTTTTTTTTTTTTTTTTTTTTTTTCATTTCACAAAACCATCCCCTGGCCAAAGTCAATGCCTAGAAAGTATGAAAGTTTTCGTGTGTCTTTCAATTTTGAATCTTTCTCTAAACAGGTGCACAAGAATGACTATCATTTCTTTCCCAATGTGTTTGGTGTACTCACAACTGTCAAAGGGATGTTTGCGCAAAGTCATTTTGCATTGAAATACTTTTGCAACATCTGGTTCCAATTCCTGTCAGATTGTTGAAAACCCATAGAGTGGCTTGTTTACCCTGTATACTGGCTTCTTTCTACTGTCTGAGTTTCAGAGCCTTTCAGTTGTTTCATATTGATTTCACAAGGAATTGGAGCATTTAGACATGCTGCTTTTAACATCCATTTAATGCAAAGTCAAATCATGCTGTGCAGCGAGCTGCATGAAAATACGGACTATGTCAGATCTGCGGTAGGTGCAAACGTGTTTTGTGTAATCAAGTCATTCTCTTTGGCTCTGTCCCCTTTCTATGTAGCGAGCCCCGCAGGATTTGGAAGCATTCGCTCTTTCTTTGATTGTATACACACATCTCCGCCACCACCCCCCCCCCCCCCCCCCCCCTTCCATTGATTGTCTACCTTTCGGGAGGGAGAATGTCAGAGTGTATGTCTCATTTTCTTTCAAGGACTTGATTTCTTCTTCCATTGCTTCTTTCCAATGATCTGCGTCGGGGGGGATTCAATGGCTTCTTTATAAGCCTGAGACATGTGGGAAATTTGAAAATCAACATTTACCATGATTTGATTACCGTCTTCAACTGTTGCTTCGTAGTCATTGTCAGACAGACATGTTGGGGTTTTTTTTCTCTTTTGGGGAGACCTCTTTCATTGCTCATCACATGCCCCATGTTCACGTGGTATAAATTTTGGTCACTCTTCAGGTACCGGTCCTTTTTCAGCAACAACAGGAGGGGGGGGGGGGGGGGGGGGGTTCATTATCACATTGTCATTTGCAAAAAAAAAAAAAAAAAAAAAAAAAAAAAAAAAAAAAGTCTGTAGGAGTTTCCTGCCCCTTGACATCCTGTGTTTTCTCTGGAAACAAAATGTACCACCCGACATTTCGTGTCTCGACCAGTGTCAGGGAAATACACAATCAGGGAAATACACAAGGTATGCAGGAATGCGTCGGGCATAGTCTACAACGATCCCTATTTGGCATCTTGCGTCATCTTTTTGCTTTGCTGAGAATATGCATAACAGTCACTGCCAAATATTCTGATGTTTGTGATGTCCCAGTCTGTGGCCAGTCAGCACTTGAAAGGGGTCTGCTTTGTTCTGGCTTACAGCATCTGTTGCGATTGTATACTGCTGTGTGTGTACAGCACATAGCCACAACTCCTTTGGTAATCCTCTTTGAATGAACATACATCTATCCTTTTAAACAAGGGCGCGCCATTGTCTTTCTGCAGTCCCATTTTGATGTGGGGAGTATGGTGCAAACATTCCATGCGTTACCTGTTTTTATTTTCTGCAGAAGTGCTCTGAACTATCCTGAAGTAACCTCACTTCCACTGTCTGACCTCACTGATGTCACCTTCAAATACGGGGCGGAATCAGCTAGGAATCTTTCTGTTGCCACTATGGTTTCACTTCTACATTTCATAAAGTACACAAACAGTGCTCTTGAATAATCATATGTAAGAATAATGGCATATTTGAAGCCTTCATGTGAGACTGGGGTAACCAGCCTGCAAGATGAGTGTGCACCAATTCTAAGGAGGAGTTGAACTCACACTTGGGGTCCTGTTCTTGTCAGTTGTCATCTTTTCCATATCACACACACACACACACACACACACACACACACACACATAACTCTAACTCGTTTTTTTTTTTTTCCCGTAACGCTCATTCCATCAACAACACTTTCAAGCTTCAAAATATCATCAAAATCGCAGTGGCCAAGTGTCCCATGCCAATCTAACAGACCTTGTGTATAATTTATTGTGTGAAACTCTCATGATCCGAGTCATTTGTGTTCATATAGTACAGTTTGCCATGTTTTTTTTTTCTATCGTAAACTTGATACCATCTTTGAGCACACGTTTTACCGAGTCTGACTGGAAAGAGACCCCTGCGTCCTGTTCTGTAGCACTTTGTGCTCAAACACTGTTCTGAGGAAATGTTGGTACAAAGAGACCATTCTTTAGAGTGACACCAACAGTGTTTCCTTCAGAATCTTTGATTTTCGGATTTCATTTCCTCTTTTCTTTGCCACATTATTGTTTCTCTCTCCACTTGCTAGTTCTATTCAATGATTTGCCGGTCTGAATGTCTTATATGAAGATAGTTTGGTTTCATCATTCAGAGTATATACTTTAGCTTCACAGTCAACTAACGATACGTCACCTCTAAGCCTCTTTTATCATCAGCTTTTGCTTTGAATATAAATGAATGCTTTGAGAACCCTGCTTCATCAAATTCTTGTGTGTCCGTCACCTCATTTATTTTGTCATCATAATTTCTGCCACAGCCTTTCTTCAGTTATCTACATGTATTACTCGTGCAGTTGTTCTTTTTGCAATGGCTGCACCACAGTTTTTTTTTGTTAATAGTTTCGGGCAAAATGGCCGGCCTTTCCACATTTAAAACATATGTGGGTATTTTGGTCGACAGTCGTGCAACTGTCATTTCTGGTTCTGCTGGTACCAGCTCAGCCAGGTTTATGTGTAATCATCAAAAGTGAATCACAAGTTTCAGTTCTCAATCGCTCAGTCTCTTCCACACTTCTCAGGGCTACCTTGAAATCACTGACATTCTGCCCCTTTTCACTCTGAGTAATCACAGCCTCAAATGACTTGAAACTGTCTGGCAGACCTTTCAAAATCATTGCAATTAGGAGACTGTCTGAAACTGTGTCCCCTGTATTCTTTAGTGCAGTTAGGAGACTGTCTGAAACTGTGTCCCCTGTATTCTTTAGTGTAATTAGGAGACTGTCTGAAACTGTGTGTCACCTGCATTCTTTCGTGCAATAGGAGACTGAAACTGTGTCACCTGCATTCTTTAGTGTAATTAGGAGACCGTCTGAAACTGTGTCACCTGCATTCTTTAGTGTAATTAGGAGACTGTCTGAAACTGTGTCACCTGCATTCTTTCGTGCAATTAGGAGACTGAAACTGTGTCACCTGCATTCTTTAGTGTAATTAGGAGACCGTCTGAAACTGTGTCACCTGCATTCTTTAGTGTAATTAGGAGACTGTCTGAAACTGTGTCACCTGCATTCTTTCGTGCAATTAGGAGACTGAAACTGTGTCACCTGCATTCTTTAGTGTAATTAGGAGACCGTCTGAAACTGTGTCACCTGCATTCTTTAGTGTAATTAGGAGACTGTCTGAAACTGTGTCACCTGCATTCTTTAGTGTAATTAGGAGACTGTCTGACACGGTGTCACCTGCATTCTTTAGTGTAATTAGGAGACCGTCTGAAACTGTGTCACCTGCATTCTTTAGTGTAATTAGGAGACTGTCTGAAACTGTGTCACCTGCATTCTTTAGTGTAATTAGGAGACTGTCTGACACGGTGTCACCTGCATTCTTTAGTGTAATTAGGAGACTGTCTGACACGGTGTCACCTGTATTCTTTAGTGCTGCAGCGCTGTTTCTTTTCTGCTGGGGTTTACACAGTCCGTCAGACTTTCATCATTCTTCTTCACGAGTAAAGCTAGCTCAGTGTGCAAACTTACGATTACTGGAGAGCTTGAACTCCCTGTAATGCTGACGTACAATCTTGACGGCTGCTCTTCCAACATCCACAGCTTCTCTCATTACTAAAGACAAACTTTTATCATCCAGAAACTGACTAAGGACAGTTCTGCAAATGCTTTCTCACTGATGTTTTGGTCGGTATCATCATCATCTTCTGCCAAAATAATCTCTCTCAGTTTCTACTCTCATATAACCAAGTTTTTTGTTTACCCCCCATTGCTCATAATTGCTTTCATTTTTATCAAAATAAAAGTTGAGTATACCTTGCACTGGGCCCATAAACTGTTGTTGAACTGTTACGACTTGATATGATGGAGGAAACAATAATGAAACATCCTAGCTTTCTTACTGACCAAAAAACAATAACGAACCGTTGCTGGACAGAATGAAGAATGATCTCCCTTGTCTAGTAAACATTTGTCACTGAGTGTCTTTTTACCGAAGAGAAACAATCATAAGATTATGCTTCAACACATCTTTTTTTTTTTCTTTTTTTTTCTTTTTTTTTTTTTTTTTTTTTTTTTTTTTTTTTGACAAATACGTATCCAAATTTCCCATGCTTGACACCCGTTTTCTGTCATTTTGGCAACAACGTAAGATTGATATTGTCAACGTGTTTCAAAACATCCCCTTCTGCTGTCCTACAGGTTCACTTGATTAATTCACCGGAGTGGCATACATGTATAATTTACTTTGTTATATCTAACGTTTTGTATCTGTATTTCGAATGTGTCGGTTCTTTACTTTGTAAGGAACGTTTTCATAATTGTTCGTCTGCTTGGTATAAATATATTAAATGGCCTGATCTTGATGCTACGTAACATAGTATATTATACAAGGTTTACATATGATACTATGTGATGCTAAGTTGTGTGGACGCAACTGACAATATATTGAAATAAGAAAATCTAACTAACTTGGTTTAAGTGAATCAGACGGATCTTCATTTTGATTTGGTTAAAACGATATAGCTTTAAACAGGAAGTAATCCGCTTCTGGTGTGCATACTTTTGCAGAAAATAGATTGCGCGCGCGCGCGCGCGCACACACACACACACACACACACACACACACACACACACACACACACACACACATACATACATACGCGCACACGCACGCATGAACGCAAATACACATATACACATGAGCGCACGTGCGTGCGCGTACACGCAAGCATGCACGCATGCGCGCGCTCTCTCGTCTGCACGCACACTACAAGTACTTGATATTGTTAAGAAGAGTGTGAAAATATAAGAAAGAGACATACGATATAGCCAGAGGAAGATTTGGTACTGTGATTGAGGAGGGAGTCGTGTTCAGTTCCACATACATTCATTCATACTCAACATTGTTGGTCAAGGAAGAAAACTGATTCTATAAGGCAGAGAGGAGGACAGAGAGAAATAGTGGTATTGAGGGCGGAGGGAGGGAGGGGGCGGGAGGAGGGGGTGGCGAGGTGTTTAGGAAGAAGAGGTTGTTCATCAGACAACAGAGGCGGATTTATTTTTAGGACCGGGCTTGAAACGGCTCAGACAAGATCATCTCTGAAATGACAGATGGTGAGAGAGATGTGTACAGACACACACAGACCAGTAGAGCTAAAGACAGAATGACAGAGACTGCTAATGTGCTCTCTCTCTCTCTCTCTCTCTCTCTCTCTCTCTCTCTCTCTCTCTCTCTCTCTCTCTCTCTCTCTCTCTCACTGAGAATACGAATACGAATAGGAAACCGATTGCGGTTTTGTTTGTGGGTTTTCTTTATGTGTGAGTAAACTGGATAAGCTAATAGCTTTTTACACCATGCCCTCAAAAAAACAACAAAAGTAACAAACAATATTAAATGAGAGAGAAAGAGAGAGACACGCGCGCGCACACACGCACACACACACACACACACACACACACACACACACACACACACACACACACACACACACAGAGAGAGAGAGAGAGAGAGAGACAGAGAGAGAGAGAGACAGAGACAGAGACAGAGAAGAAGCGGAGGAGGGGAAGGGGACAATGACAGGTAAAAACAAAGGGTCAAAGGTGAAGTCTCTCTGTGGTGCAGTGTTG